>CAUYPK010032633.1:0-13459 GCA_963574355.1 Loris lydekkerianus
TGCTGGCTCTCTGTGTCCTCAAAGGGATGATTGTAGGCAGGTCCCACCGGCCAGAGATGTCTGGAGTCTTGTCTCCCCAGATTCGCCAGGCCCAGTTACAGGGAAGCTGTTACTCAGCTGCCATCTTTAATCCGAGTCCACCTCCCTATTTTATGGTTACCAGATTAGCAATCTAATTTCATCTGCAATCTTAATTTCTTTTTGATATGTAATGTAACATAATCACAAATTCTGGAGATTAGAATATGGATATTTTTGGGGAACCATTATTCTGCCTACCACCTGTATCATAGTCATTGATTATTCATTTTTAAAAGAAACCTTGCATTCCTAGGATAAATACCACTTCATTATGGTGTATAATCCAGTTTTTATATTGCTTGACTTGTTTTGCTATTTTTCAGAAAGATATTGCTCTGTAGTTTCTTTTCTTGTGATATCTTTGTTTTTGTTATCAGAGTTATACTGGCTTCTTAAAAAGAGTTGGGAAGTATTCCCTTGACAATTTTCTGAAAGCATTTGTGGATTCATATTCCTTTTATCATTGAGGGTGTCATAGAATGTTCCAGTTAATCCACTTGGCCTGGGCTTTCTTTATGGGAAAATATTTAATTTTTAATTCAATTTTTAAGTCGTTATAGCTCTATTCAGATTTTCAATTTCTTCTTGAGTCAGTTTTGGTAACTTTTGTCTTCCTCAGAATTTTCTCATTTAATCTAAATTGTCTAATGAATTGACATAAATTGGTTTACAATATTCCCTATATTCATTTAATTTCTGTAGGATAAGAAAAGTGATAGTCTTTTTCATTCCTGATCTTCTCTTTTAATGTCTTCTTCAATTTGGCAAGCATTTATCAATTTTGCCAATATTTTCAAAGAACCAATTTATAGTTTCCTAGATTTTTCCTATTGTTTTTCCATCTATTTCATCACTGATGTTGTAATTTTTATTATTTCTGTTTTCCTGCTTGCTTTGGTTTTTAGTTTGCTCCTCCTCCTCCTCCTCCTCTTCTTCTTCCTCTTCTCCTCCTCCTCCTCCTCCTTCTTCTTCTTTCTTGTTCTTCCTCTTCCTCTTCCTCTCCCTCTCCCTCTCCCTCTCCCTCTCCTTCTCCTTCTTCACAGAGCCTCAATTTTATTGAGACTCGTTTTCTGGCCTAGTACATGATAAATCCTATAAATGTTTCATATCCAATTAAAATAATGTATATTCTGTAGTCATTGACTGGAACATTCTATAAATGTCAATTAGGATAAGTGGGTTAACAGTGATATTTAAGTCCCCTTGCTTATTTTCTGTAAGTAATTAAGAGTAAAATATTGAAATATCTATATTGTTGATTCATCTATTCCTACTTTCAATTCTGTCAGATTTTTCTTCAGGTATTTTGAGGCTGTTTTTAAGTGCATGTATGTTTATAATTATTATATCTCCTTGATGAATCAAAATTTTTATCAGATAAATTATCTCTCTTTGTTTCCAGTAACATTTCTTTTCTTAATATCTTCTATAGAATATTATCATAATATAGCAAACACCATTTTTATGGTTTCTACTTATGTGGGATGTCATTTTCTGTTATTTTACAAACTTTCATTCTATGTAAGTATTTGACTCTAAGGTGTGTCTCTTGTAGACAGGATATGATTGGGGCTTACTTCTGTTTATCTAGCCTGCTGATCACTGCCTTTTAAGTGGAATGTTTATTTCATGAACATTTAATGCTCTTACTGACATGATTGGATCTTTGCCTGTCATTTTATTGTATTTTTATATGTCATTTTATTTATGCATGTTTTGCTTCTTCTGCCTTCTTTATGCTAAATAAATATCTTTGGTGTATAATTTTCAAGCATCTATCATACTGCCTTTACTATATTATTTTCAGTTTTCTTAATTTTTCTCTGGAATTTACAATATACATTTTAGCTTATTATAATCTGTTTCAGAATAATGCTAACAATTTGAGGAAAATTCAAAACTTTACTCAAACATGTTTCCTTTTCCTCCACCTTCCTTTTTGCTACCATTGTCATATATTATATTTATATATGCTATAAACCCAATGATATAGTGTTACATTTATTGGTTTATGTAACAGTATGTCTCTTTAAAAAATAAATAGAAAATTGAGCAGAAATATACTTATGGAAACTTTTGTATTTACTAACATATTTAACATTTCCAAAACTTTCTTCCTGAGGATTCAAGTTATCATCCATTGTCACTTTCTTTTAGCTTAATAACTTCTTTTAGAATTTCTTATTAGGCAGACTAGCAACCAAGAAATTTTTTCAGTCTTTATTTATTTGGGAATGTCTTTATTCTACTTTCATTTTCTAAAGATAATTTTCCTGCATAGAGAATAGTTAATAGATTCTCACTCTCTTCTATCCACTCATTTTGAACATATAATTCCATTGCCTCCTGATCTCTATCATTTCTGAAATGAAGTTAACAGTTAATCATATTATTGTTCCTATGTACCTGATGTTTTTCTCTTGCTACTCTTACTTTGAAATTTTCATTTTTTCTGGCATTTGATAGTTTGCATAGGATATTTTTAGGTAGGGTAGTCACTGAGTTTCTTGGATGTGTGATTTTTTTTTTTTTTTTTTTTTGCAGTTTTTGCAGTTTTTGGCCGGGGCTGGGTTTGAACCTGCCACCTCCGGTATATGAGGCTGGCGCCCTACTCCTTTGAGCCACAGGTGCTGCTCAATATTTTAATTAAATGTGGTAAGTTGCTGATGATATGATGTTATATCTATAAAACCAAGAGATGTTATATCTATAAAACCAAGAGATTCCTAGAATTGAAATAAATTCAGCAAAGTCTCAGATTATAAAATGAATGTAAACAAATTGGTAGCATTCCTATACACCAATAATAGTCAAGCTGAGAGTCAAATCAAAGACTCAACACCATTCACAACAGCCACAAAGAAATTAAAATACCTAAGAATATACTTAACCAAGGAGGTGAATGATCTCTACAAAGAGAACTATGAAACACTGAAGAAAGAAATCACAGATGACACAAATCAATGGAAAAGTATATCATACTCATGGATAGGTAGAATCAACATTATTAAAATTTCCATACTACTCAAAGTAATATACAGATTCAATGCAATTCCCATCAAAATACCAACATCATATTTTACAGACCTAGAAAAAAAAATTCTATGCTTTGTTTAGAACCAGAAAAGAGCCTAAATAGCCAAAGCAATCTTAAGCAGAAAGAACAAATCTGGAAACAGCACACCACCAGATGTCAAACTATATTACCAGGCTATCATAATCCAAATAGCATGGTATTGGCACAAAAATGTAGACATAGACCAATGGAACAGAACAGAGAGCCCAAATATAAAACCATTCACATTCAGCCAACTGATCTTTGACAAAGCAGACAACAATATACACTGGGGAAAATAAATGGTGCTAAGAAAATTGGATTGTTACATGCAGAAGATTGAAACAGGATCGACATCTCTCACCACTCACAAAAACTAATTCAAGATGGATACAAGACTTAAATGTAAGATATGAAACAATAAAAATGTTAGAAGATAATGTTTGAAAAACTCTTTTAGATATTGGCCTAGATGAAGAATTTTTGAAGACCTCAATGACAATCACAGCAAAATAAATAAATCAGCCTCGAATAAATTAAAAAGCTTCTGCACAGTTAAGGAAATAATCAGCAGAGCAAATAGACAACCTCCAAAATGGGAGAAAATATTCACAAGTTATGTATCTGATAAAATGCTAATAACCAGACTCTACATAAAACTCAAACAAATCAACTTGCTTGAAAAGCAAACAACTCCATTAAAAAGTGGGCTAAAGAGTTTTTAAAAAGAAGCTAGGTCAATAAATATATTTAAAAAATGCTCAACATTACTAATAGTCAGGAAAATGCAAATTAAAACTACAAAAAGATACCACCTTACCCTAGTTAGAATGGCTTTTATTGAAAAGTTCACAAACAAGGCAGCACAGGTGATTTAAGGAATAGGGCACCAGCCCCATATAGCAGAGGTGGCAGGTTCAAACCCGGCCTGGCCAAAAACTGCAATAAAAAAAGAAAAGAAAAGTTCACAAACAATAAGTGCTGGCAAAAATCGAGAACAAATTAGTACAACCTCTATGGAAAACAGTATGGAGATTCCTCAAATAACTAAAAGTAGACCTACCATTTAATCTATAATCCCACTACTCAGTGTTTACCCAAAGGAAAAAAAGAAATCAATTTATCAAAAAGACATCTATACTTGAATGCTTATTGCAGTACAAGTCACAATTGTAAAGATATGGACTCAACCAAACTGCCCATCAATTTATGAGTGAATTAACAAAACACGGTACATTTATACTATGAACTACTGCACAGTCATGAAGAAGGATGAATTTACTTTTTTGCAACCATTTAGATGGAATTAGAGACCATTATCTTAAGTGAAGTATCTAAAGAATGGATAAACACCACATGTACTCTTTATTAAATGGGAACTGACCATAAACACATGTGCACAGATGGAAGTAAAATTCAGTGGAAATCAAAAAGAGGGGTGGGGTAGGAGAGGATTGGTGAAAACCTACCTAACCAGTACAATGAACACTATCTTGATGATGGGAACATTATAATATTGACTCAAGCATAACAAAAGCAATCCATTTAACCAAAAACTTTTGTACCCTTGTAATATTTTGAAGTAATAAAAAATTGGGCAATTTTTTGCTATTATTTCTTCAAACATTATTTCTGCTCTATTCTCTCTCATCTCTCCTATAGGACTTCCATTATGTATGTATTAGTAAACTTGATGGTGTTACACACTCTATAACAGTGGTTCTCAACTTTCCTCATGCTGCAACCCTTTAATACAGTTCCTGTGGGTTGTGACCCACAGGTTGAGAACCACTGCTCTATAAGGTTCTGTTCACTTTTCTTCATTCCTTTTTTTTCTTTTCTTCAGACTGGATCTATCCTATTGTTTTATTTTCATGTTCACTAATTCCTTCTTTTTCTAGCTCAGATTTATTACTGATCTCCTAAATTGAATATTTCATTTCAGTTATTTTACTTTTCACTTCCCAAATTTGCATGTGTTTATTTTGTAGAAATTATATGTCCATAATTATTTTCTCTATTCTCTGTGTCATTGTCACCATATTTTCTTTTAATTCCTTAGACATGGCTACTTTCCTTTATTTCTTTAAACATATTAATTATGACTGTTTTTAAGTCTCTGCTAGATTCAACATCTGGGAACTCTCATAAATGTTTTCTATTAACTGATTTCCTCCCTTACCCCCAAGCATAGGTCAAACTTTCTTCTTTCTATGCATGCTTCATAATTTTTTGTTGAATATTGGACATTTCATCTAATATAACTGTACATAGTGGTTACATGTATATTATATACATATGTATGTATGTATATTATATACATATATATGTATGTATATATAAAATAGTTACTAAGATGTTACTAGTGGTTATTTTAGGTTGGTTAAATTAATTTCATGGGGCCTTAACACTATGCTTGTGGGTTGTTAAACTTAAAAAAAAAATGGACTTTTTTATATTATCAATAAAAAGCTATTTTCAAGGGGGTAGAGAAAATGAAAAAAAGAATACACATAAAAAAAGTCCTTTAAATTCTGACATTCTATCAAATCCACTGTTTTGTAATAAGGTTGACTAATATTCAAGAGTATCGACACTTTAAAAAAGGATACTCAAGATGAATAGACTTTAACACCCAAAGGAGTGAGGCATTAATGATGAGATGCCAAGAATTGGGACCATGATTTTGGTCTGGATTTTTAACTGTTATCTTTCAAGTTATACCACAGATCACTCAGTTATATGGTGCTTTTCATTCTTTATTTTATTTATTTTAAATAATAGTAAAATATATGTAGACACATACTTCTGCATATTTCTATCCAGCTCACAAGCCCTATAATTAATTCCCTAATCTCCTATGCTCCTATTCTGGCCTTCTGCCCAACTTGCCTTCTGCACTTTCCTGTGTGTGAAGAGACTAAGTGAAGACAGAGTGGCCAGGCTGATTTTTCCAAGGGCGAGCTCAACTCTGGATTTTTACTTTAAAGTAGAATGTGAAAATTTCCTTTAGGACACTTTCTTATTTTGGATCCCGGTTTATTTGTAAAAACAATTGCCAGTAAAAACTAAAAGAATAAAGTCTCAGTGGAAAAAGAGAGAGGAAAAGAGATAATCCATCTTTCATTTACTATTTTAAATTTTGACAAAAAGGTGATTTATGCATGTTTATTTTCTTGATATTCACCTATCCAGAAAACATTTACTGAGTACTTGCTGTATGACAAGCACTCAAATATATGATTTCCCAAATCTAGTTTTTTCTTACCCATAACAACTTTGTGAGTTAGAATTCTTACCTTATTTTATAGGTCAGGAAATGAGACACAGGAAGTTAAGTGATCTGCCCTGGGTCACAATGCTAGTAGGATTCCACATAGACTCTTTGGTCACCAGAACTACTGCTTTTTCTACCAGCCTTGCAGCTGCCTTTCCAACTGTAGTTGTTGTGGAGACTATGAAAATATTAACAAAGGTAGGCACCCTTGTCCGTCAGATGACAACATTTCTTTTTTTTTACAACATTTCATTAGTCTAATTTTATCAGTCTATTTATTCAGTGACATAGAATCAGTCAGCTCAATATAGAGAAATGGTAATATTTTTGGCTTCTTGACTAATCATATTTAAATTTACTTTTAAAAATGTTTCCTTCAAAAGCCACTGTTTTACTTAATGGGAAAGTACTGGAGGCTTTACCACTGAAGTCCAGAAGAAGAAAAGAAATCCCACTCTTGCCACTATAATCTAACATTTCACTGAAGGTATTAACCAAGCCAATGAAACAAAAGAAAATTAGTGTTACAAGAACTGGAAGAGAAGAGATAAAAACATTTCTATTCACAAATAATGGAAATTTTTTGTACCTGAAAATCCAAGAATCAAATGAAGAACTACTGCAAATGTTTCAGAAAATTCAGTTTGTTAGTGAGATATAGAATTAATGTATATTTCTCCACACATGAAAACAACTTCCAATTAGAAAATACAATGGCAGTGAAGATATCCTTTTTCTTTTTTTGAGACAGAGCCTCACTATGTCACCCTTGGTAGAGTCTATGGCATCACTGCTCACAACCACCTCAAACTCTTGAGCTTAGGTGATTCTCTTACCTCAGTTTCCCAAGTAACTGAGACTACAGGTGCCTGCCACAATGCCCGGCTATTTTTTGGTTGTAGTTGCCATTGTTGTTTGGCAGGTCTGGGCTGGGTTCGAACTCGCCAACCCTGGTGTACATGGCTGGTGCCCTAGCTGCTAAGCTATAGGTGCCAAGCCATAGTTATGCATTTTTAAAAGGAGCCAAAGGAATTACATACCTAGGAATGAATGTGTAAGAAATGCACAAACCCCTTATGAGGAATAGTTCCAATCATTTTGATGTTCATCACCTAGACCCATTGATCAATCCTAGCATTACTAAAAATGAAGCAATCAGACTTATAACTTCCCACAAAATGTATCCAGTATAGGCTATGAAGTATCCTTAACAAAAAAAGTGAATCTCATCAAGCATTTCTAAGAAATATGGGGAAAAGAAGAATAAATTTAATGACATATGAAATAAGCAGATGGATGCAGAACATGGCTATTACAGGGGACAATTGCTTTAATTCTTTCAATAAAACAAATACATAAAAATGGGGGATGGATACTGCTGTAGATTAATACAGAATCAATGGGTATAACAACCAAATGCAATGTGGCTCTTGTTTAGATCTTGATTCAAATTAATCACTTGTAAAAGAGATTTTTGTGACAATTGGAGAACTTTGAATATGGACTGGGTATTACAGTTGACCCATGAACAGTGCAGTGGTTATGGAAACTGGACTTCCATGAAGCTTTTGACTCCCCAAAATCTTAACTACTAATAGTCTCTTCATTGGAAGCCTTATTGATAACATAAACAATTGATTAACATATACTTTGTATGTTATATGCATTATAAACTAAGAGAAAAAAAAATGTTACTAAGAAAATTACACTGCTGGTGGGACTGCAAACTAGTACAACCTTTCTGGAAGGAAGTACGGAGAAACCTCAAAGCACTCAAGCTAGACCTCTCATTTGATCCTGCAATCCCGTTACTGGGCATCTACCCAGAAGGGAAAAAATCATTTTATCATAAGGACACTTGTACTAGACTGTATATTGCAGCTCAATGTACAATCGCCAAAATGTGGAAACAGCCTAAATGCCCACCAATCCTGGAATGTATTAACAAGCTGTGGTATATGTACACCATGGAATACTATTCAGCCATTAAAAAAAATGGAGACTTTACATCCTCTGTATTAACCTGGATGGAAGTGGAAGACATTATTCTTAGTGAAGCATCACAAGAATGGAGAAGCATGAATACTATGTACTCAATTTTGATATGAGGACAATTAATGACAATTAAGGTCATGGTGGGGGTGGGGGAAGGGAAGATCAGAGAGAGAAAGAAGGGGGGAGGGTGGGGAAAGAAAGAGCAGAGAGAGGGAAGGAGGGAGGGAGTGGAGTCTTGGTGTGTGCCACACCTTTTGGGGGCAAGACACGATTGCAAGAGGGACTTTACCTAATAAGTGCAATCAGTGTAATCTGGTTTCTTGTACCCTCAATGAATCCCCAACAATAAAAAATAAATAAATAGATAAAAAGAACATTATATACTCGAGGAGGCCGAGATGAGTGGATTGCCTAAGCAATAGTGAGGGATCTCATCTCTAAAAATAGCTGGGCGTTGTGGTGGACACCCATAGTCCCAGCTACTTGGGAAGCTGAGGCAAGAGAATCGCTTGAGCCCAAGAGTTTGAGGTTGCTGTGAGCTATGACACCATGGCACTCTACCAAGGGTGACAAAGTAAGACTCTGTCTCAAAAAAAAAAAAAAAAAAAGAAAGAAAGAAAGAAAGAAAGAAAGAAAGAAAGAAAGAAAGAAAGAGAAAAAGAAAAAAAGAAAATTATAAGAGCAGGCATGGTATCTCATACCCGTAATCCTAGCACTTTGGGAAGCCAAGGCGTGAGGATTGCTTGAAGCCAGGAGTTCCAGACCAGCCTGAACAACATAACAAGACCTTATCTCTACAAAATAAAATAAAAAAGAAAGAAAGGAAAAGAAAAATTTTCTAGACATGCCTATAATCCCAGCTAATCTGGAGGATTAGGAAGGAAGATCATTTTAACCCAGGAATTTTAAGCTTGTGGTAAACTATGATGATGCAACTGCACTGTATCCTGGGCAACAGAGTGGGACTCTTTCAAGAAGAAACAAAAATAGAAAAAAAAAAAAAAACATAAAGAAGAGAAAATATATTTACTATTTATTAAGTGGAAGTGGATCACCATAAAGGTTTTTGTCTTAACTATCTTCATGTTGAGTAAACCGAGGAGGAGGAGGAAGAAGAGCAGTTGGTCTTGCTGTCTCAGGATGGCAAAGTCAGAGCACAATGATGTATAAGTAGACCCATGCAGTTTGAACTCATTTTGTTTAAGGGTCAACTGTATATGATAATAACAGAGTGATATTGTGTGTGATAATGCCTTTGGGATTATATAAAAAGAGCTCTCCTACAACTTGTACTTTACTTGGAAGTGAGAAAATGTGTATCCTCATATAAATTTGAAATGAGAAAAAGAAAAAAAAAAAAAAAGAAAATGTCCACATTTTAAAGAAATCCATACAAAAGGTATTTAAAGGGTGAAGGGAAATGCTGCTTGACATCTACTTTAAAATAATTTGTGGGAGGTAGAGAGAGAGAAAAAAAGAGTGAAAATCTTATTATTTATATTAGTTTTCTAAGGGTGTGTCTTAGTTCATTTTGTGTTGTTATAAAGGAATACCGAAGACTGGGTAATTTATAAAGAAAACAGGTTTATTTAGCATATTGTTTTGCAGGCTAAGAAGATCAAAGGCATAGACCTGGCTTCTGGCAAGGGCTTTTTTGTTTTCTTACAACATGGCAGATGTCAAAGGGGAAGTGGACACATACAAAGAGAGGGAAAAACCTGAGGGGCATCTTGACTTTATAATGACCCACTCTCTCAAAGACTAATCCATTCCCATGAGAACTAATCCATTCTCGTGAGAGCAAGAACTCACTCACTATCTTGGGATGGAAATAGCACTGAGCCATTCATAAAGAATCTGCCTCCATAACCCAAAACCCTCCACAAGGACCTACTTGCCAACATTGCCACACTGGTGATGAAATTTCAATATGAGGTTTGGTGGGGGCAAAGAAATTCTATCCAAACTATAGCAGGGTGCCATAACAAAATACAACAGACTGGGTGACTTAAACAACAGAAATTTATTTCTCGCAGTTCTGAAGGCTAAAAATCCAAGATCAAGGTGTCAACAAAATTTGGTTTCTCCTGAGGCCTTATCTTGCAGATAGCCACCTTCCTGATGTGTCTTCAGTGGTCTTTCCTCTGTGCACATGTGACCCTAGTGTTTTTTTGTACTAATATCCTCTTTTTATAAAAAAAGAACACCAATCAGATTGGATTAGGGCCTGTCCTAATGACCTTATTTGAACTTTATTACCTCTTTAACGGCCCTGTCTAAATACAGTTATATTCTAAGGTACCAACTGTTACATATCGATTTTGAATGATGTTGAGTGCATGGGAATTTATTTTTGCTTTTGTGTATGTATATTAAATATAGTAAGATTCCAGAAGACAATGACATAAAAGTAGATCTGAACAAATTGAAATACATGCTATGATAAAGATATCAATTATTCCTAAGCAAATTTATAATTTTAATGTAATCAATACGACAACATTCATTTGCTGGACCTAAACAAGCATATATAGAAAAATAATTAAAGAAGAATAGTCAGGAAAATTCTGTAAAATAGATCAATGGGGTGGGAAACAGTCTTACCAAATATTAAAACATACTCTAGAGCTTCAACGATAAAAAAAGTATGATATTTGTGCATTAATGGAAGAGAGTAAAAACTTCAAAATAGACTCACGTGCCTATGGCAAATTAATATATGATAAAGGAAGCTTCTCAAATCAATGGAGGTAGAAATAAATTTTCTGATCAAAGATATTGGGCCAGCTGGCACAAGATTAAATTGGATCCATACCGCATCAGGATAAAATCCAAATAGATCAAAGATTTACATTTAAAAAAAACAATGCCATGAAAATACTAAAAGCCTTGAAGTGAAGCCTTTCCTAACTCTGACTCAAAATCCAGAAGCCATTATCCTGATTATGTTATAAAAAAAGATGTTGTTAAAATATGAAACGTAAAAAAAAACTTCCCTTCCTGGGCAAGCTTAACAGTGTTACCATTTCCTAGCCTCTGCAAAAAAAAAAAAAAAAAAAAAAAATCCAGAAGCCATTTTTAAATATTTCACTACATAGGCCGGGTGCAGTGGTTCATGCCTGTAATCCTAGCACTCTGGAAAGCCAAGGTGTGCGGATTGCCTTAGCTCACAAGTTTGAGACAAGCCTGAATTCTACCGAGACCCAATCTCTAAAAATAGATGTTGTGGCAGGCACCTGTAATCCCAGCTACTCAGGAGGCTGAGGCAAGAGGCTGAGGAAGGAAGGAAGGGAGGGAGGGAAAGAATCTATATGGACCTTAAATATATATAGGAATTCACAATGTTTTTCATATTATAAAAATTTTAAATTAAAAACTACACTGATAATGGCTCACACCTATAAGTCTGGAGGGCCGAGGAGGGTGGATTACCTGAGCTCATGGGTTGGAGAGCACCCTGAGCAAGAGCAGGAACCCTGCGTCTAAAAATAGCCAGGTGTTGTGGCAGGCGCTTGTAATCCCAGCTACTCGGAAGCTACGGCAAGAGAATCACTTGAGCCCAAGAGTTTGAAGTTGCTGTGAGCTATGATGCAACGGCAATCTACTGAGGGTGACAAAGTGAGGCTCTGTCTCAAAAAAAATAAATAAATAACATAAAATAAAATAAAATAAAATAAAATAAAACTACACTGAGATTATTTTTTCTCACCAATCAATTTGGCAAAACCCCACGTTTGATACCAGATTCCATTGTTGAGCATGTGTAGAAAACAGGCACTCTCACACATTGCCAGTGTGATTGCAAATTGATCCAACCCTTATATTAATCTGGTAGGGCTTCCATAAAAAAAGCATCAGAGATGCAGTGGCTAAAAGAACAGAAAATTATCTTACAGTTCTGGACACTAGGACTCTGATCAAAGTGTTGGTAGGACTCATTTCTTTTGATGCCTGTCTCTGTAGCTTGTAGATTGCTATCTTCTCCCCGTGCCTTCCCTCTGTACATGTTTGTGTCCTGATCTCTTCTTCTTATAAGGATACCACTCAGATTGCATTAGGATTCACCCTAATGACCTCATTTCAACTTAATTACCTCCTTAGAGACCCTATTTCCATATACAGTCCTATTCTTAGTTATAGGGTTAGGACTTCAATGTTTGAATTTTAAAGGACAAAATTCACCCACTACAACCTTTATGGAAGGAAATCTAGAAATAGCTATCAAGATCACAAACTCATTAGCCTTGACAGCGACTTCTGGAAAATCTATCTCTCAGATATACCTCCACGTTTGAGAAATGACATATGTAAGAGGATATTTATTTCAGCCTTGTTGAGGCTGTAATATTAATTTCAGACTGATTGAGTGAACTGTGGATCATCTACACAGTGTAAAATTTTGCAGCTATAAAAAGAAATGGAAAAAGCTCTCCATGTACAGCCTAAGGGAGATCTCCTTGATCTATGAAGAAAAGGAAGGCACAAATACAGTGTAAAAGCATACTACCAACATAGGATACATACATTTGTATTTGCATGCGTAGTATTTGCATAAGCAAACGCTGAGGTTAAACAAGTACAGCAAAGCGTGAATAAAATTGGTTACTGATAGTGTAATGGGAATTCAGAATAGAGGGAGCATGAGTGAAAATGAAGCTTTCCATATGTTCCTTTTTATAGCTTTCATTTCTTAATTTTAAGTTCAAAATAATTAAAATGATATATATCATATCTATCACATATATGTATGTATGTAATATATGTCTTTCTTTGTTTCTTTCTTCGTGTATAATCTGTTCATATACTTCTACTTTAATATTTTAAACCAATTTTAAAATAATTGCTTTATTTTCTTTCTCATTTATTTCTAGGAAATCTGTATAAATTAGGGAAATTAATTCCTTGTCTGTGATATGAGTTACAAATATTTTTCCCATTTGTCTTTTGACTTTGCTTGTGAGAATTATATATATATATATATATATATATATATATATATATATATATATATAAATTTTAATAGCTCAGCCATGAAATATATATAACCAAAC
>CAUYPK010032634.1:0-13614 GCA_963574355.1 Loris lydekkerianus
AAATCAGGAGGAATCATGCTACCAGACCTCAGATTATACCACAAATCAATAGTGATCAAAACAGCATGGTACTGGCACAAAAACAGAGAGGCAGATATATGGAACAGAACAGAAAATCAAGGGATGAACCCAGCTACTTAACCGTCATTTGGTCTTCGATAAGCCAATTAAAAATGGAAAAGACTCTCTATTTAAAAAAATGGTACTGGGTGAACTGGCTGGTGACCTATAGAAAACTGAAATTGGACCCACACCTATCACCATTAACTAAGATAGACTTTCACTGGATTAAAGATTTAAATTTAAGACATGAAACTATAAAAACACTAGAAGAAAGTACAGGGAAAACTCTTGAAGAAATCGGCCCGGGAGAATATTTTTTGAGGAAGACCAACCGGGCAATTGAAGCAACACCAAAAATACATTACTGGGATCTGATCAAATGAAAAAGCTTCTTCACAGCCAAGAACACAGTAAGTAAAGCAAGCAGACAGCCCTCAGAATGGGGGAAGATATTTGCAGGCTATGTCTCTGACAAAGGTTTAATAACCAGAATCCACAGAGAACGCAAACGTATAAATAAGAGAAGAACAAGTGATCCCATCACAGGCTGGGCAAGGGACTTGAAGAGAAACTTCTCTGAAGAAGACAGGCACACGGCCTATAGACATATGAAAAAATGCTCATCATCCTTCATTATCAGAGAAATGCAAATCAAAACCACTTTGAGATATCATCTAACTCCAGTAAGATTAGCTCATATCACAAAATCCCACAATCATAAATGTTGGTGTGAATGTGGAGAAAAGAGAACACTTCTGCACTACTGGTGGGAATGCAAACTACCGTAGTATGTTCCTTTAGGAAAGATGTTTGGAGAACACTTAGGAATCTAAAAATAGACCTGCCATTCAATCCTTCAATTCCTCTATTAGGTATATATCCAGAGGACCAAAAATCACATTATAACAAAGACATTTGCACCGGAAGGTTGCAGCCCAATTCATAATTGCTAAGTCATGGAAGAAGCCCAAGTGCCCATTGACCCATGAATGGATTAATAAATTGTGGTATATGTATACCATGGAATATTATGCAGCCTTAGAAAAAGATGGAGACTTTACCTCTTTCATGTTTATATGGATGGAGCTGGAACATATTCGTCTCAGCAAAGTATCTCAAGAATGGAAGAAAAAGTATCCAATGTACTCAGCCCTACTATGAAACTATTTTATAAGCATCCACACTTCCATATAAAAATTATAACCCAAATATAACCCAAGATGAAGGGGAAAGAGGAGAGGGTGGGGAGGGGGAGAATGAGTGGAGGAAGGGTAATTGGTGAGACCACACCTACGGTGCATTTTGCAAGGTTACATGTTAAATCTACTAAGGGTAGAATATAAATGTCTTAACACAATAACTAGGAAAATGCAGTGAAGGCCCTGTTAACCAGTTTGATGAGAGTATTTCAAATTGTATATAAAACTAGCACATTGTACCCCATAATTGCATTAATATACACAGCTATGATTTAATAAAAAATAAATAAAAATAAATAAATAATGCTGCAATGAAAAAACAAAAACAAATTCAGGTGCCTAACCGTTACAGTAGCCTGTCTCTTATGTAATGTTTATGCATTATTTGCATATGCCAAATACCTACTGTAATACAAAGCTTCTTATGAGTAGTCAATAAACATTTGCTAAATTCAATTGGACTGAACTGAATTAAATAGTATATTAAATAAGGCCATGTTATAAAAATTCAAAATAAAATAAAAAAGCATCACTTCCAGTTTGGGGCAGTTCCTATCTCTACAGAGAAAAGAAAAATGATACAAATTCAACTTAAATTGCAGAAAGCAAGATTTATGTTAGTTATAAGAAACTTCCTCAAGATGAAAGACAGGTTGTGAAATCTTTGTCCCAGAAGATATTGAAGAGTAAAAAGCTCAGATGTAGTCTAGTCCAGAGGCAAAGGGTTGACTTAAAAGACAGTTTGAAATATTATGGCTAAAAAGTCCTAGAAATATTGGCATTAAAAAAAGTAGACAAAATAAAACAGAAAAGTGGTCTTACATTTTTATAAGATCACAGACTATCTACCCACACCTTTAATACTTCATACTGTTCTCATCAACTCTATTTTAAGACAGACATCAATAGGGAAAGATTAGAGAAATATTTATATAACCAAAGGAACTGAAATAATATTTTAAATGGTGGGGGAAGGTAGAAAAGGGTAGGGAGTATTCATTGTCTGAGAAGTCAGAAATTAGAAAACATATGGCCATATTTATAAAGTCATATAGAAATTTATAATGAAAGCAAAAAAGAATTAAACATGATTTCTACCACATTTATTTAGAATAAGGAATACTTCATGGCTATTTAGCATTAATTATCTAAATATGAATAAAATGAGTTCCAGAGAAATTAAATACCTTAACAAAGATTATATAATTTATTAGGGGAAACCCCAGGACTAAAACCCAGGTCTTCTTACTTCCTTTCTTCTAAATCATGATGTTAACCTGGAAATAACAGAACTCTTTCAAAGTAGTGCAAAGGGAATTCCGGAGCTAAAAAGGAACTTTGGTCTCTGATAATACTATAAAGTAGACAGCATGTAAGTTTAAGGAACCTTAGAAAAATCACCAAATACTGGATCCATCAGAGCTTATTTTGCTTATACATCTACCTCTATGTACAGCAATCAGAAACGGTCACAATAATGCTTTAGAGACCAAATATTAGGCTGGATAAACTCTGGTTTGATCTGATCTAGTAAGGTACTTCAGTACTACATCCTTCAGATTCAAAATTCCTGAATTTTGTTTCTACCTCTGATCTATTGTAAAAGGCCCAAGTCAAAACCCCCAAATGAAGAAAATATTACCTATTGAACTGAGAAATGTTTAAATGAGACTTAAGCAAATTTATTATTCAAATTCAGAAAAGTCTTATGTTAGGACTCAGAAATTAAGGTTTTCTATCTCAGCTATTAACAACTAAGAGCTAAAATTACCACTATCCTTCTTCTTAAAAGGAATAACAAATATTAAAAAGAGCTATGTGACATATTGGCACTTAACTGGAATATTTTACCATAACTTAAAAAATGAGAACTATACACCAAAAACTAAAAAGTAGACAGCTGTCCTAAAGGTTTATAAAAAGAGTATATCTATAATCCACCTCTTCCTAAAATTCCATGTAAATTATCCATTTTGAGGTCTTCTCTGCTTATTTTTATTTTTGTTATTAGACTTCTTTGTTCCCACTTTCTAACTTACTTTTTGTCTTTATTTTATACTTCCACATTTTCCTTTTGGTGGGGAGGACAATGTCTAGCTCTGTTGCCTAGGCTAGAAGACAGTGGCATCATCATAGCCCACTGCAACCTCAAAACCTAGGGCTCAAGTGATCCTTTCTGCCTCAGCCTCCCTAATAGGTGAGACTACATGCCATGACTTTCTCAGCTAATTTTCTTTTTCTTTCTTTTTTTTTTTTTTAAAGAGATGGTGGTCCCCCTGTGTTGCTCAGGCTAGTCTTAAACTCCTGGTCTTAAGTGAGTGATTCTCCTGCCTCAGTCTCCCAAAGTGCTAGGATTAATAGGTGTGAGCCATGGCACCCAGACCATATTTTCCTCTTTTAATCAAGACTTTAAAAGTTCCTGAGAATTACACTAATTTATTTTTATTTTATTTATTTTATTTTTTCTTTCAGAATATCATGAGTTAGTTACACTAATTTTTAAATCAAAGGATCTATTAATATGATTTAGAAAAATATTTAATTTAAGAAAGTCTTGGCAAGTAGGGTAATAGCATGATAGAAAAATGGCAGAAGTCTGTGAAAGCTAAATTCAGGAAAGAAAAGAATAGATGCCTATAATAAGGTGATTCACATTGTTGAGGACATCAATAGATTACAGTTACAGAAGGTAAATGAGGCCTAATATTACTAATATAAAACCTGCACATTTTAATGGAGCTAAAGGGACAAAAACTTTTGGATCTCTTCAGTTCCTCTATCCACATATAAGTTATTATTAATGCTTCAAAAATAAAACAGCTTTTCACAGCCACCAATATGTAGAATGGTTTGGGGACTGTTCTTTTTGTTCTTACCCTTGTCCCAACCAATTTCTTAAGTTATTTTTCTATTCCTGTATTTCAAAATCAGATCTACTGATGTGTAAAATTTAAGTAAATATTCCAAACATAACCCTGAACATACTGATGGGATCAAAAGATGAATAATCATCAGAAACTTCTTACCTCTCTTTTGTTACAAAGGCGATGAGTGGGAATTGAGAAGATACTATATGAGATATTAAATTGTGACATAAAAAATATTTCTAAACCTATCTCTCTGAGCCAGGTTTAAATCAAGGCACTATCTTATATCCATGGTGGCTTGAACCATTTATTTTATAATGAATAAAAACTTTAAAAACTATAAATTCTGTCTTCTAAGTTATTCAAGGCCCCAAGAGGCTACAAACAGTATAAAGAAAAGGATGGTAAGTTCCTAATTGTAGTAATACAAAATTTTCTATCTCATTTGTCTCTGTCCTTTGACTAGAAATGAAGAAAAAATATTTACATACATCCTTAAAGTTAGGTTCCACAATCAAATAGCCAAGCTTTGTCAGAAAATATTGCTGCTTTGGAAAATTTTAATTTATAGCAGTGCCAACGCCCTGGTTAATTCTGCTTCTCTCAGCAATAAAGGTTGTTTTTTCCTTTCCCTGTTTTATTCCTCCTGGGATATTTGATTTTTTAATGGAGCTTATACTTTTCCCAGAGAGCTGACTTATCTGGTCAACTAGGTCAGTTTTCAGCAAAGCCATGATTTGTGACTTTTCACTACTCTTGCTGCCTGGGTGCCTTTAGGTATTTTTCTAGCAGAAGAACTTAAAAATTGAAAATGACTGAGGATTTTAAATTAATGTTTGGGTCCAAGTAAGCTACTCTTTGTTATGGTTGCTGTTGTTAAAAATAATCTCAGCCTTGAAGAGCTGACATTTTGCTGATTAAACACTCTGCCCAATAGCATAATAGGCAACTTTACATAAAAAAAGAAGAGTTATGTAGGAGACTTCACTTTCCTAAAATCATAACAAGTGGGAAAAATAATGTAGTGGCTACAAGTATGATAAAAAGACATTTCAAACATTAGAGTACACCAATGATATTGATAACAGATGTTAAGTTTTTTAAAAAATAGATCTTTTATGAATATTTTTCTAAACTACTGATGCTTAAAGTATAACTGACTTTGACATAGTAATCCTAATACGGTAAGCAAGAAATTTTCAATATTAGGAATTCTAATGGCTTATATGGCTTTCCAGTACCTGCACCCCACATCGCCATCTCCAGCTACTCTTTGCTTCCCTTACTGCCTTCAAGGCCCATGGGCCAGGCCCCCTTGCTGCTCATGGAGCACACTTGGCAAGATCTCTTTTTAAGGCTTTTGCTCTTTGTCTTCTGTGGTCGGCAATCTCTTTTCCCGGATTCCTCATGTTTTGTTTCCTAACCCTTTTCATTTTGAGTTATCAGGTGAGAAACACTGCTATTTAAGGTTGATCTAGAAATGCTTGTTAATGCAATATAGCCCCCCTCCCAAAAGGACTAAGAAGTCTAATTATTCAAAACGCTGACACATAATTCTCTCTCTTTCGTTTGGGCAAATGCCATCATTACATACCTAATACACCCAAGAAAACCTACTAAAAATCTGTTAAAAATAAAAGGGAGTTTAATAAAGAAACTAGTAACAAAATAAATACCAAAATCTATTCTAGTTACCAATAATAAATGAAAATAAGTAGGAGAAATATTCTATGACAGCAAAAACCAAACAAAATACATGAATATATTTAACAAGAAGCAACTGAGACTTATACTAAAAAGCTCTCCCCTGGGGACCATAAAAAAAGATCCAAAAATTAGAAAAATATGCTGTATTCTTGACTATGATTTGGAGTTGTAAGTATATCAGTTCTTCCCAAATTACAACATGAAATTAGTATAATCTTAATTAAAACACAAAATATTTGGATTATTTTTAATTTTACAAAATTATTTTCAGATTTATCTATAAAAACACACTTTGAAAATAGTCAGGAAAAACATGAAAAAGTAATTACTGTTCCAGAGAGTCAAAGATATTTTAAAGCTAATATACTTAAGCCAATATGATACTGGTTTCAAAAGGATTAAGAGTAGAATAACACAGAATATGTAAAAACAGAGACAAATACAACACTTATATCAACACACACACACACCCATTATTATAAAGCTGGTGCTTCTGTGGGTAACATGACTTTTATGCAGGTAATCATAGTAATTTCTCTTTAAAATGCTAATGAGAAAAAAACACTGTGAAAGTACTAGAAAAAGATATCATTTATAATCTTGAAGTGAAGTAAGCTTTCCCAAGTCTGGAATAGATTCAGGAAAAAACTAATCAAAAGATTAAAAACTCTAGCAACACAAAAATTCTAAACTTTGATAGGAAAAACATGTGATAAAACCCAAGCTACAAATAATAAAGTTTGCAGCAAATGACAAAGAGTAGTATCTGTAATATATAAAAAGCTATATGACAATAGGAAAAACCAAGAAAGGACAAATTATATTAATAGGGAAACCACAAAATACACATAAATGAAAAATAACATATTAATAAAAATTCAAAGTAAAACTATAAAAGGATGCCATCTTTCTTATAGTTGTAAAAAATTGATAATTCTAGTGTGTAAGTAGTAAAATTGTGAGACTATAAACTGGAACAACTTTTCTGGAGGATGGTTTAGAAATTATCTAGTCTTAAAAAGCATATATCCGTCAATATAACAATTTGATTTCTAAGACCTTATCTTAAAGAACCACACAGAACTACTTATACATGTATATATATAATATTGTAATTAAAATTGTGCTAGTAATAGTTAATGTACAGTAATTGTAAATATTTATTAATAGGAAATTAGCCAAATAAATTATGGTATAGTATTTTATGGACTATTACACAGCCATTAAAATTGCTTAGTTAGATGCTTATGTATTTACTGAGATGTCCAGGATATAGAAAGTAGAAAAAAAGCAAATTATTTAAGAAAAAACATATATGCACTAAAATTTCTGGAAACAAACCTATGGAAAATTTTAACTGTGTGGCAGAATCAGGGGTGATTTTCATTACGCTTCTGCCTAACTCTGTTTTTGGAGTAAATGGCAATAAACATGTATTACTTTTGGAAAGAGAACTATAAAGTTATTTTAATTTTTAAAAAGTCTACTGCATGCTCACCAAATATAATGTAGAAGGCCCTCATTATATAACCTACTCTACCAGTGGGGACATAAGCAAACAGTCATAATAAAGATGGAGAAAAGCAGGAACTCATAATAACAAGGCCATTTTAGAATAAAAATCCGATCTGTTTTCCCACTGTGGTAGTAGTCACAAATATCTACCTTTCTCTCCTCTTTTCTCTTGGGAAGAATTGATTAGAATTTTAACCAGGAGAAGATGGACTATATTTGAAGCCATGGGACTAATCTGAATCAAAGAAGCTGACGTATGCAGGCTTTCAACTTATCTTGAAATATTAATCCAGGCAATAATAATTAATAAGACCATATAAGCACCCATGCCTGTCTGAGAATTCTTTTCAGCAGCCATGGAATCACAGGCACAGCTGTAAGCAGGCAGTTTGCCTTTGATCCCTTCCATACACCTTTTCTGAACTTACTCAATGTTCCAAAGTCCATACCCAAGATCAATCTACTCTTTTCAAAATAACTCTTGAATTACAGAATTATTCTTCTTCGTCTCAAAATTCCCATTCCTAAAAAGGTGCTGATCTCAGTTGAGATATTAATCTGATTAGGAAAAGAGCAATAGAGCACAAATACTAACTGATGGGCCAAAAACATTTTGTAATGATACTTTTTAACCTAAAATATGGTTCCTGGGGAGATACTTTTAGATAACAAGACTTCAGCATTACCTGACAACTCAGGTGGCAGTACTTTACCTTACCTATCATCATATCTTCACATTCTGTCAGGATATAAAACAGTGGAATGCTGAGTTAGTGGTTTTTCACATACTGCTTTTAACGGAAGAACTACATATAAACTGCCACTGGTTCTTTAAAACATACATTTTCCTCCTCATAGCAAGAAAACTTGGAACATGAACAAGAAATGATCATACCTCAGGGAAAAAAATACTCATATAGGCATTGGTGCTCAGATCATACCTCAAGTAAATCTATACTCTGATTACTAGAAATTGGGTTCGGTATACTCATACCAATCGGCAGTGTTAGCTTTAGGAAGACAGTTGTGTCTTTAAGAACTCAAGAAAACAAGAATGTGACAAAGAACAATTTATATATTGTATCTGTTGGTAAAGTACAGGTGTAAATAGATTCATAGAATAAAAATGTGAACCCTGTGAAAACTACTGTTAACAGAAGAGAAAAAGAATTATTCAAAAGATTACAGAGAAGAGCACAGTACATCTCCATTATATTATACTACATGATGCACAAAAAAGTCTTAATCAATTACTTGATATCCTCAAGAGGATAAAAACAAAGCTATGTCCACTAAAACATAAGAGCAAGTAAGGACACCGGAGAATAATATAAAAATACAACAAGCTGAGATTAAAAGAAAAGCAGAAAATTAAAGAAATGTGAAAGAAAGAGAAGGAAACACTGAATTTAAATTTGCAAGGAACATTCAATAATTAATTAAACTAACACTGCAAAAGATGGAATCCATGATACAAAGTATAAGTTCTCCCAAACTGCTGAGAACTAGATTAAGAGAACAGAAAACAAAGATTTAAATGATAAAAAATAGGAATGTTGAAAAAGAAACTAGAATATCATAGCTGAGATTAAAATGGAAGGTTCACTCTTGTTCTGGAAAAAATTGATAGATACATCTGTGCACAAATTTGGAATTATAAAGGTAAAATAAATTTCTAAAAGCAACTAAGGAAGAAAAATGTAGCAAAACAGATTACCTATACCAGACTGCTTCAATACTTCTCTTCTGCATTTTTAATAAATTTCAGAAGACAGAAGTGCTGGATTTATATTTTCTGAAACAGGTTTAATCAAGAATTCTATATACAGACAAATTATCATGCAAGTGTGAAGACAACAGAAACCAATTTCAAATATTAATGACTTAGAACAGGTCCCCAACCTTCCTGGCACCATGAACCAGTTTCATTAAAGACAATTTTTCCATGAACCAAGGATAGCGGGGGGGGGGTATGGTTTCGATATGAGTCTGCAAACAATTGATTTATTATGGTCTCTGTGCAGTCAAACCTCTTTGCTAATGATAATCTGTATCTGCAGCCACTCTCAGCTCTACCTCAGATACTCAGGCGTTAGATTTTCCTAAGGAACATATGACCTAGCTCTCTCACATGATCACTTTATTGCGGGTTTGTGCTATGTGTTTCCTCTGGTCTGAAAGAAGCTGGAGCTCAGGCAGTGATGCAAGCCATGGGGAGTGGCTGTAAACACAGAGGAAGCTTCAGTAGCTCACCTGCCACTCAACCCCTGCTGTGTGGCCAGCTTCCTAATAGGCAAGAGTATATGAAGGGTACAGATACATAGTTGGTAACTGGAGGAGGATTTTAATATTGTTTTCAAATGATCATGCATAGTCTTCTTTCATACTAAACCAAAATTCAATAAGTGGTAGTTCATTAAAAGTTAGTTGCAGTGTGTATACTCAAACTATTTCAATGAACTTTTTTTTTTTTTTTTGAGACAGAGTTTCACTTGTCTCCCTTGGGAAAGTACTATGGCATCACAGCTCACAGCAACATCAAACTTTTGGGCTTAAGTGAGGCTCTTGCCTCAGCCTCCCAAGTAGCTGGGATTATAGGCACTTGCTGCAACGCCCAGCTATTTTTTTGTTGTAGTTCTCATCATTGTTTGGCAGGCCCAGGCTGGGTTTGAACCTACCAGCCCTGGTGTATGTGGCTGGTGCCCTAGCCACTGAGCTACGGGTCCCAAGCCTCAATGAACTTTTCATTCTCTGTTATAATAAAATTCATCAGTCTATCTTGCACTTTGAATGCATCTTTTATTCTTGCACAGTTTTACAACAATATGCATTAGTTATTTGGAAAATACTACTTTACTGAATTATCTAGATCCTCCAAATGTTGATACATTTCATAATATGATATCAAAAATAACATTCATATTCATTAATATCACTTACAAACTCATCAGAAAAATATTTTAAGTATTGGGAAACTGTCAAGCTTATTGTGACAGATACAAGTCTTCCACAATTCTAATTTTTGTTGGAAAGATTGAATATTATCATTGGCAAAATTTAAAAGAAAATGTCAGATGTTTGCCTTGACATGTTAGGCTCAATTTGTTTATTTTTGAAAAAATTTTGCCTAATACCTAAGTCTAAATAACTACAATTTTGACTGTCAATTATCTAAGTAAAAATGGCATTCCAGAAAAAAAATAGCTAGTTCATATTGCAAGTCAGTCACACATATGCTGTCTCTGGAGGCAATCATTGTACTTTGGATTATCAAAGTAGTTTAGGTGAACTTCCATTTCATTACACACAAAATTGAAAATACACATACTCAATGGTCAGTTCCAAAAAAAGTAATATTTTTTACACTTTAATCAAGAGTATAAAAACTAGCAGTGTTTGTTTTCCTACTGTGAATGTATGGTGGGGAAGAATACAATGATTACCAGTACAGTTTGGTGCCACTGCCTGCATTTGTGTTAACAGTTTTACTTGATACCATTTTCGTACTATCAATGTGCATGTTAGCACAGTGAAAACAACAAATGGTACCTGCATATTATTAAGAAAATAGTATGATCTGAGAGCAAGATGGTGGCCAAGTAACAACTTCCATGCACCGGGTACAGTGAGATTAGGGAGAGAAGACTCCAGGTATCTCCGGCTGGTGGGATCTTCCCAGAAACTTCCCTTTGGTGACACAGGGAGTCAGCAAGAGACTTCTGGACCCCAGAAGGAGGACAAAAGCAGTGGAGAACTGGCACATGGTAGGTGTGTTTGTTCAGTCGGAGGCTGCCCACAGCTGTAACCATAGCAATAGTGAGACTGCAAGCAGGAAAAGCCTTACCTGTGGGCTGTTTTGGGGTTTTTTGACTTGGACACTCAATTGAACTGCCTTGAAGAGCTTGGGCGGGTGTGTGGACGATTTTGGGCTTAGTCTGGGGCCCCAGACTGAGCTGCTGAGCCGGAAAGAAGCTAATACCATTCAGCTGTGGGCTGCCCATACAGCCACTGTGGGGGAGCACCCCCTGCAAGTCACAGCGCTGGGATCGGCCAAGAGACCTTGGGCGAGTAATCTAGTGACTGAGCTGCTCAAAGGTGGGGACTGAGACACTGGAGAAGAGCAGAGATCTAAGAGTTTGACAGATTATAGCCTTGGCCCTTAGGGGCATGAAGTGAGACTGGTTTTGGCACACTGCATAAGTGGGCAGCCACACCATGAGAGATCCCAGCAGTAAGTGCTTTCCTTAAAAAGCTTCTGCTTAGCCAAGGTTCATAGGCAGGGGTCCTCAAATTCTTTAAACAGTTCACTGTCTCTCAGACCACTGAAGGACCAGATTATAGTTAAAACAAACAAACAAACAAAAAAACCTATGAACAAATTCCTATGAACTCTGCACATATCTTATTTTGAAGTAAAAAAACAAAATGGGAACAAATACAATCACACTGCCTCATGTAGCCCACGGGCCATAGTTTGAGGACCCCTGAATTGGAGTGTCTTTTAAGTGGGTTGAGGAGACATGTGGGCTCCGAAGCATACAGGATCTGAGAAATCAGCAGAGGCCTCCATCTCATATAGCTGTATCAACATTGTGATTAACATCTTATACCTCAGAAGATCACCTGTTTTTTTAATTTGTTTTGTTTTTCTTTTTTTTTTATTGTTGAATCATAGGTGTGTACATTAGTGCAATCAAGGGGTACAATGTGCTGGTTTCATACACAATCTGAAATATTCTCATCAAATTGTTCAACGTAGCCTTCATGGCATTTTCTTAGTTATTATATGTAGACATTGTATTCTGTATTTAGTATGTTTCACCTGTACCCATTCTAAGATGCACGCAGTTATCTTGCCATTGCCCTCCCATTGCCCTCTTTCTATCCTAACCTCCCCACCCATTGCCCGCCCTCTCCTAACCTCCCCCCTCCCTGCCCTTCACTTGGCCCTTTCCCCATATTCTTGTCCTATAGTTGGGTTATAGCCTTCATATGAAAGCTATAAATTAACTTCATAATAGGGCTGAGTACACTGGATACTTTTTTTCCATTCGTGAAAAAAATGGAAAAAATACTTTGCTAAGAAGAATAAGTTCCAGCTCCATCCATATAAACATGAAAGAGGTAAAGTCTCCATCTTTCTTTAAGGCTGCATAATATTCCTTGGTATACATGTACCACAATTTGCTAGTCCATCCATGGGTCGAGGGGCACTTGGACTTCTTCCATGACTTAGCAATTATGAATTGGGCTGCAATAAACATTCTGGTACATTTTTGGTCTTCTGGGTACATACCTAGTAAAGGAATTATAGGATCGAATGGCAGGTCTATTTTTAGATCTCTAAATATTCTCTAAACATCCTTCCAAAAGGAATGTATTAGTGTGCATTCCCACCAGAAGTGTAGAAGTGTACCCTTTTCTCCACATCCATGCCAACATCTCTGGTTTTTGAAATTTTGTTATGTGGGCTACTCTTACTGGGGTTAGGTGATATCGCAAAGTAGTTTGGATTTGCATTTCTCTGACGATTAAGGATAATGAGCTTTTTTTCATGTGTTTGTAGATCGTACATCTGTCTTCTTTAGAGAAGTTTCTCTTCAAGTCCTTTGCCCACTCTGAGATGGGATCACTTGTTCTTTTCTTGCTAAAACGTTTGACTTCTCTGTGGATTCTAGTTATTAAACCTTTATCAGAGGTATAATCTGCAAATATTTTCTCCCATTCTGAGGGCTGTCTGCTTGCTTTACTTACTATGTTCTTGGCTATGCAGAAGCTTTTTAGTTTGATCAGGTCCCAGTAATGTATTTGATACTGCTTCAATTGCCTGGGGAGTCCTCCTCATAAAATATTCACCCAGGCCAATTCCTTCAAGAGTTTTCCCTGCACTTTCTTCAAGTATTTTTATAGTTTCATGTCTTAAGTTTAAATCTCTCATCCAGTGAGAGTCTATCTTAGTTAATGGTGAAAGGTGTGGGTTCAGTTTCAGTCTTTTACAGATCGCCAGCCAGTTCACTCAGCACCATTTGTTAAATAGGGAATCTATTCCCCACTGAATGTTTTTAATTGGCTTGTCAAAGATCAAATAACAGTAAGTAGTTGAATTCATCTCTCGGTTCTCTATTCTGTTCCAGACATCTATTTCTCTGCTTTTGTGTCAGTACCATGCTGTTTTGATCACTATTGATTTATAGTACAGTCTCGGGTCTGGTAGAATGATTCCTCCTGCCGTGTTCTTATTTCTGAGTAATGTTTTGGCTATT
>CAUYPK010032635.1:0-53371 GCA_963574355.1 Loris lydekkerianus
AAGTGGTCGATCTAGAGTAATCCAGGACGAGGATTTGAGGACCCTGGTGGAGACTGACCCATCACAAACGGTGCGTGGGATGGCAGAAGAACTGGGTGTCAGCTCCCATGTGGTTTTTGATGGTTTAAAACGTATTGGAAAGATCAAAAAGCTCGAAAAGTAGGTGTCCCATGATTTAAACGATCGGCAGAAATTGTCACGTTTCGAGGTTTGTTCTTCATTGCTTTTGCGCAACCAAAACGATCCTTTTTTGGATCGGATCGTCATGTGTGATGAAGAGTGGATTCTCTACGACAATAGGAAATGTTCAGGACAGTGGTTGGACACCGATGAGCCACCCAGGCACTTCCCAAAGGCGAAACCACACCAAAAAAAGATCATGGTTACTGTATGGTGGTCAGCGGCTGATGTGATTCACTATAACTTTCTGCAACCAGGCCACACCATCACAGTAGAGTCCTATTGTGAGGAAATCAACGAAACGTACCGAAAAGTGCGTCAGCAGCAGCCAGCACTGGTCAACAGAAGAGGTCCGATCCTGCTCCACGACAACGCCCGGCCGCATGTCTCACAAATCACCGTCCGAAAATTAAAGGAATTGAGCATCGAAGTTCTGCCCCACCCACCATACTCCCCAAACCTCTCGCCAACCGACTACCATCTTTTCAAGCACTTCAATAACTTTCTAACCGGTAGAACCTTTGCCAATCAGGACCTAGCAAAAACAGCCTTCGTTGACTTCATCGAATCCCAAGCACCCAATTTTTATGCCGACGGAATTAATCGACTTGTGTTACGTTGGCAAAAGTGCACTGATTCAAATGGCGCTTATTTTGATTAAATTGAATAAATATTCACTGAGATATTACAGTTTAAAGTAGACTCATAAAAACGAACAAAACTTTTGAAATGACCTAATAGTTTACAATGCAACTATTTATTTTATTTTTTTATTTTTTTAATCCAGAAGCTAGGCTTAGTACTTTGATTACAAAGCAAACCTTTGGTTTTGTTGATACTCTTATTTCATATTTGTGTTTTTGTTTGTTTCACTTTCTTTTTTATAATTTATCTTCTTTATATTTCATTTAACTGTTTTTTTATATTGAGCACTTAGTAGTATTAATATTTATTTGATTCTTTTTTTTTTTTAAGAAGACAGTCTCACTCTGTCGCCCTTGGTAGAGAGCCCTGGCGTCACAGCTCACAGCAACCTCCAACTCCTGGGCTTAGGCGATTCTCTTGCCTCAGCCTCCTGAGTAGCTGGGACTACAGGTGTCCGCCATAATGCCAGGCTATTTTTTTGTTGCAGTTTGGCCGGGGCCGGGTTCAAACCCGCCACCCTCAGTATATGGGGCTGGCGTCCTACTCACTGAGCCACAGGCGCTGCCCTTGATTCTTATTATTACTATTTTATAAAAGAGGAAATCAAAACTTAAACGTTGTCTTAAGTCTGTTTTGTGCTGCTATAACAGAATATTGAACTGGATAATCAAATTAAATCCCAAGAACACAAACCTTTTCTATGGCATACTGTGCTAAATTTATCTTTACACAATACACTAGGGGCATTCTGGATTGGGTGGGGATCAAATGAAACAGTGTGTTAAAAGTACTTCAAGAACTGAGAATGCAGAAACACTTGTGAATGAAAACCATATTTCATTTTCATGTCTCTATTTGCCACAGACATTAAACAAGTTCTTAAAACTTACACTAGATTTATATTTACAATATGTAAGTTGGGGAAATGACAGGGGGAAAATAGGATATAGCTCAGTAAATGGTGTTTTCAAGGGCCAGTGCAATGCAAATAATGTGAGTTTTTGTATAGCTTCTTTGTTTCTCTAGCTTTGGGAGAAGGTAGTAAAGAGCACCAGACTAACAAAAGTGGTAGCTCAGAAGCATTACCATTACTCTGCCCTTTTCACATCTTGTGCATGGTAATTTGCTAGTGCCTTTGCAGTGATATCTGCCACATCTTTAAGTGCCCTATGGTGCATGTCATTGGGTCTTGCCTTCACTCAAATTGACATTGGACTACTTTATTTTCCAGTGAGTTGTGGCTTCCCTCCTATCCATCCACATCTTATAGACAAAAACTGATATTGTTATTTTAGAAGTTATGTTTTTGATAAACTTAAATAAAACATCACAATAATTCCTCTTTAATAAAGGTCTTTGCTTTTTTCACTGTAATAGCTCTTTAGCCATTCAACAAGGATCTGTTTTCCAAACATGAAAATCCAGATTATAATTTCTGACAAAGGGAGAAAAAGTGAGAAGGTAGAAGGGCACACATACATATTACTTTTTTTTTTTTTTTAATTACTAGAGGGGTAATTTATTTAATGTAAAAACTGTCTGTTAACCTGTGGAAGAGTTTTCTGTGCTTCTCTCTGAAACTAACCCATCAAGAACAGCAGAGTGAGCCTCATGCTTTCAGATTACACCAACTCAGAAACTATAAGCAGAAGACTAGTACCTCATGTGGGCACTTGCTCCTCCGCCAGCACTGGCTACACTTCCCAGTGACAAGGGAGATCACCTGAGGAGCTTGCCTGGTGCCTTGGCCTTCCATTCATATTATTTTTTGTCCCTTCTTCTCTTTAATCCTGTTTTTTCCCCGCTTCAAGTCAGGGAATGGCTAGGAAGCCACTGAAATACAAAAATAATACGGTGGGCGGCGCCTGTGGCTCAGTAAGTAATGAAGGTGATGGGTTCAAACCTGGCCCCAGCCAAAACGCAACCCCCCCAAAAAAATAATAATAAATAATATGGTGCTATAAAGAGAGAAATGGATAGAATTGGCTCTTTTCAATCACTAACAAGCTTTAAGACCTGAACAAGTCAAGCTCTCTGAATCTTTTTTTTCACCTATAAAATGAGGAAATTAAGCTAGATTACTAATTATCTCCTGCAGTTAAAAAATTCAATGAATTGAAACCAAAAATTATGATAGAAGGCAATGATATCCTTCTCTCCCATAGCCACTCTTACTCATAAGTTTCTACCCATTAGTGTCCTCCCTTCCCCGCCTTCCTCTCACACCTAAGTAAAATTAAAATTGCTATTCATAACGATTAATTCACGTAAGGTCTGAAAGGGAATATATAACATAGATCATTTTCATTTTCAAAATGACCACTTAAACCACATGCATTTTTAATAAACAGAATTGTTGGCGGGTGTGGGTCCCAGGAGAAGTGAAGAAAAGACATACATCTTTGGGCAGAGGGCCTTCCAATGGTCCCCACTTCTGGTATATTTCTCTTACCTTCTTGTTCCTCAATTACACCTCAAACTCTATTTCCAGAAAGTATAATTTACAAAGAGCTATAAACATGTTCCAATTTCTTTAAAAAAAAAAAAAAAAAGTTCTAATTTCTTATTTGACTTTGTTTTTTTGTTTTTTTAAATTCATTCCTACTTCTACTCTCGATACCAAGGCTTCTGCATGGCTCATGTCTCCATATCGACCACACCTTCCCTCATCTTAGGGATTTAATAAACACATATTAAATCACTGGAAGATAATGGGGGGAAAAAAACACATGGAGTAAAAACAGAAATGATAGAGAATAGCTGGGATTATTACTTTCTTAATTATGGAGAAGAATATGAGGAAAAGAATGAAAAGTCATAAATAAAGGAGAAAACATGGTATTGAATCTAAAAAGGCCTAGGTACTGTCAAGAAGTTTTATGCTCTGTTTTGGGGGTTTGCTCTTATTTTTTAATGATACATAATGAAGAGTGAAAAAAAGGAGTAGGGCTCAAGGATAATAAAGGTAGAAGTAGACATGGAGAAGAAAACAGATAGAAAAAAGGAAAAGAAAGAAGAAAAACAAAAAGTTGGGGAAATAGTACAGTTCAGAATAGGAAGAACACAAGGCATAAATAAATGTATAATCCAATCAAGAAGGAGAATATAGGGAGTTTTAAGAGGTGGTACACAAATGAGAGTAGTTTGAAGTAAAAAAGAAGAAACAAAGTCAAAACCAAGAATGAGAGGGAGCAGCAAAGACAAAAATCAGAGCCAGCTATGCTACAAACCAGCATGCCTTTCTGTTTGGCCTTTAGTTTTTTCTTTTAAATAGGAACAAGGTATTGAGATAATGACGAAGAACATCTGGGGCATGTTTTCACTTGCCTTTTAACGTACTGCAGAAAAAGAAGACCCCAAAGGAATACAGGTGGGAACTGAGGTAAGGTAAGTATCACAGAACCAGAAAGCAATAGAAAATGAATTCAGTGGGTGGGTATCTAAAAGATACAGGTAGTAAGATTTTGTTTTTCACTACTCTAGCATATAGCAGGCAATACAATTTCATAATGCAAGGAAAATACGACAAGCCAAAGGTCAATCAATTAATTCAATGTAAAAAAACCTTTTTATTGAACGAGTCTTTAATGCTTCAACTTTCATCCTATCACCTTTCCCCCTAACCCAAACCCAAGTTTTACTCGATTCTCTAGTATTAATCTTTCAAATTTATCTCCTCCTCTACTTTCTCTATTTTCTACTATGCTAGAAACTGCAGGATATACAAAGTTTGAGAGAGCAGGCTCTACCATCAGGAGCTCCCAAATGAAGAGGCAGCAAATACAAATTACTGAAAATATGCTTTCCATCCGTATGCCAAATACAATAGAAATAATATCTCTACAACAATTCTTTGTCTCTGTAACAGTTTACACTTTGTATTATCATCATGATTCTTTTTAGACTATAAATCTTTAAAAAATCTTTTTCTGACTAAATTTCATACTCAACAGAAAAAAATGTTACAAATGTAAAGTGTGTTCAATGGTATTATAAGAGGGAAAAAAAGTATTGTGATTTCTGAATAAATGGGAGTGTTGAGGGCTCATGAAGAAGACACGATTCAGAAGATCCTTAAAAAATGAGAAGAAATAAACTGGATGGACATGAGGGTACTCCAGGGCCAAAGGGAACATAAAGTAGGCTCAGTGGAAGGAATAACAGCAAGTCATTCTGTGATAAGACAGTAGCCAAGGAGAATGGCTAAGGGGTGAACCAGGCATGAAAGACACCACTAGGCTGATACACTGAACTTGAAATCTAATCACAATCAAATCGCTTTTTGTGGGCACGATCAAATCTGTAGTTTAGAAAAATCTAGTTATTATACTCCAAGAGAAAAGAAAAGAAAAAGGGTTCAGTCTGAGGAGGACTTCAAAGAATAAGTGATATCTGAGCTGGGTCTCACAGGATGACTAGAAACTTCTTTGAGGAAGGGCCCCATAGGATGATGAAATAAAATGAGAAACAGATGTAAACATAAAAGGGCACCAGAGATTCTAAGACTATTGGAAAACAGGATATTTAGAGGAAAGAGATAAAACGTCTTATAGACAGGCTTGGGTTTTATTATGAGTGACATGAAAGTTTCCCATCTGATTAGAAATTTTATAATTTTCTAAGAGGAAAAAGCCTCTTTATTACCTACATAGAGTCAAATAATCAAGTGATGGATGATTCAACAATTAATCATGATCAAAGTGCCAAAATTCCTGTTCATATATTACACTGTCAGATAAATTCTCTGCAATCCCACTTCAGAACATTGGGCTGCTGTGCTAAAGAGACAACCATTTATAGTTAACAGTGACTCAGATCTCAAAGATCAGATTCCTGGAAATTTTTTGAAGAAAACGTTAAATTTAGAACAGTAGAATTATTATTTAGACTTTTTAAACAGAGAGGACTACTAGGTGGGTGTGGGGAGAAGCCCGACCATTCATTTACAGGATGGATTGGTTTATATCCTGAGGTTAGAGCAAATCATGTAACAGCAAATACTTCTAGAGGCATTGCATACTTAATGGCAAATCTACATCTCTGAAATCACATTGGAAGGACTGGCATTTTGTTTCAGGATAGTATTCATTGTGCCTTTCCTTTCAGACTACACCTCATCACTCATCACAAGCTAGAATCAAGTGCTTTAAATAAATAACCTTTTCAATGATGTGAACTCTGTTCTTGTTATACTTTGCTATAACTTCCTGTGTCTTTGACATATTCAAGAAACGAAAACTCATGCATAGCATGTTTATATTATTCCCTCTTTAGCAAAAGCTCACAGACAATGTCAGGTCTAGAGAGATAAGAGCTGCTTCCAGGACATGAATTCTCATGAGGATTAGGCAACCACCATCTGGGGCTCCAGAGTTTATCTGTAGCAGCTGCCTTTGTATCACACTGCAAGGGGGGTGGAGGGGTACTAATTCTAAAGTGGTTAACAAGTTACTCTACCCTGGCTGTGATTATCACTCTGGATTCTTTTCCCCTAAACCCCACCCTTGTATAAAAATAAAATACAACACAGTAACCCCCCTTCATAAAACACAATTTATTTAAAACAGAGTATGTATTCAAATAATAAACTCACCAAGCAAACAAATATTTTTCAACTAAAAAGTTACAACATATGCTATAGGTTTTGTTTTAATCTTAAATATCCCAGATATTTTGGGTTTCTTAAATTCTTCAAATGACATTTAAAGAATCATTAACTCTAAATTTTCATAAACATAGAACTTTTAATCAAATATTTATATAAAAACAGTAAATGCAAAAATGAACACACTAAGGAAAAAAGTAAATTTTAAATTCTTATTTAGTTAGTAACCTGCTAAAACTGATTAATATGGTCATAATGAAACAAGGAGCTACATATTAAAGAAAAATATGATAGGAAAAATAAAACAAATTATTTTCTATAAGGTATGAGTTCTACTCTAACAAGTCTCAAAATCCCCACACCACTAAACACCTGTTTTGTTATATTAGATCTCCTTTTATTTCAAATCTTCTTTAACCTTTATAAAATCATCAGCTATATTTGTTTATTTGAACAACCCTTGGCAAAGGATTTACTGTTAAGATTAAGTAGACAATATTATTGTTAGTCCCATCAGAGATCCAGCAAAGTAGCCACACCTTCAGATAAAATTCCACTATAATGAACAGCTTTGTTAAGGACAATAGTTCATTCTTTCATTGATCATTCAAAATACATAGTAAATCTGTTTCTGCACTGGACAGTGTGACCCAGAGAGAGAAAAGGAGTGGTTTGGGTGTGTCATAAAACTGGTAGGTTACATGATTTCTGAGATTTCTTCCATGTCCAAAAATCAACAGGTATTTTCATCTCCAAGCCTGACATAAACATACTAGTCATCTTTCTTGAGGTACCCTCATAATTATTTCACTAAAAGCAGATACAGATAATTCCAATTCAACACAACACATTTAAAATTAAGCTGAACTAGGGTGGCGCCTGTGACTCAAAGGAATAGGGCAACCGGCCCCATATGCTGGAGGTGGTGGGTTCAAACCCAGCCCCAGCCAAAAAAAAAAAAAATTAAGCTGGACTAAGCCTTTCCCCTCAGCTTCCATACTTCGGTCCACAAAAATTTCAAAATCACACAAACTTATAATTTTAGAACTCTCTTTCACTCCTATCTGCATCAATGTTTTTGTCAAGTCACTGAATCCTGGTGACTCTTCACTTTAAAATTATTTTGCTAATATTTTATTTAATGTCAATACTACCATTACCAATCTAGTATAATTTATTCCTCGGACTTTGAACAAAATTAAGTTTTTTAAGTAGCATCTCTCCTGGCTGATTTACAGCAGACTGCATTAAACCATCAACCATCACATTAAGTTACATTAAGCCCTCCCATCAAATATTTCCCTGAAAACAATTTTCACATACTAGTCTCTTTCTCTATTCTTTTCCTGATTTAAAATGTTCCTGCACATATTCCAATTTTCCCTATATCAGATTCTCCAAGATTAAAACTCAGTTATTTCCTTTTTCATGGAACATTTTATATTTGCCCCAGAATAGTGATCTCTCCCTTGCTAATTGCTACATTAGACACAAATGCATGTTTATGCACGATCATGTCACAAATATTACTTAGTAGTGGTATTTTTCATCTATCTGAAGATGTTAAGAGAATATACCTTCAAAAACTATATTTTGCATTTTTCCATAATAGCTTATAAAATAATAGGTGGTTGCTGACTGAATTTTTCAGCAAAACCATTTAGGTGTATAATGAATGAATGGGGTGTACTTAAAGTGCTTTGCTGTTACAAAAGACACCATAGTCCAAAACTTCTAAATTCCAGTTCTGCTATACCTAAGGGAAAGTAGGCAACAACATACAAAGACATCGTGTGGATACAGAACTTGTATAAATAATAATTGCTTGAAATATAACATTAGGTATTCTTTTATAAATGGGATTTTTTTCTTAAATTCCTTATATTTGTTAGCAATTTGTTGCCTAAACTGTGGATTTATGGCATTTACATCCTTAAAACCAACTCCAGCATAATTTCACACTGAAGTCTTCCTGAAGTTAACTAGAACAATACCCAAAATAAACCTTCCCTTAAAAAAAAAAAAAAAAAAATGCTCCATGAGCATAATGAATACATCACTTAAAGCAGGACAATCTGTAACCTCATGCTCTACCTCAATTCAGTGATTTTCAACCAGTGTGATGTGAAAAATTTTTAAAGATCATTATTAAATTATTTTTTGAAGAAGTTCCAAAAAGTATGTATTTTCCAACACCCCCCCTCCTTTTTTATCAACATAATTTAAGTGTGCTGTGGAAGTTTAACTACAGGTTCAAGAGTGCTGTGAGATTAAAAAAAAAAAAAAAAAAGGTTGAAAACACTGCTGTATAATCTATGTTAATCTAACTCCACACATCCTCTATTACATATTCAGATATGCTTTCCTGGTACCATTACTCCAAATAATTCAATTGCCTACACTAAATCCTGTTTCATCCTGCTTGGTTCTCTACCTCTATGATCTAAGACTTTTGCTCTTGAGTTACAAGACTCTTCCTATGTAACTCTTCACTGACCCACCCACTAAGCAGGCTCTAAAGTCTCTCATAGGAACTCTGTATAACCTCCTAAGTCACAATGGAATCAGGTACTCCAATCTAAGTTCTTACCAGCATACAACATACTATTACAAGTATGACCCAACAAAACAAGCATAATACTCCTCAATAAATTCAAATGCCACTATCGCATTAGTGACAGAATAACATTTATCCAATTTTTAAGAGCATGTCCTCAATTTAACCACACTGTATGAAAACTCAGCCCCAAGTACAAGGTACAGAATACTTAATTGTGTATAACAAGCAAATAAGTGCAAGAGAGATTGAAAGAACAATATCAATACCTGAGTCTGATGGATTATAAGCCTGAAATTCATAATAAAAAGCAGACAGGGGCTAGGCATTCAATTGTAATCTTACATTTTAAGCTCATAGAAGCCCCACAGAAAAAGATTCCTGGAGAAGATTTTATGCGAATTTTGATTAGATTTAGGTGAGCTGATTAGAAAGGGGGGAGAAAAGTCCTTTAGGCAGAGAACTTTTTTCTTACACAACTATTCTGGTTAGAGTAGGGCAGGATAACTACCTCGCTCTTTACTGGACAGTGCAAATAAACGTGATAAAATGGCAGTGCATGTATAACTGCACGCGAAACAACAGAAAACCCAACAACATAAACATGCTATGATAAATACCAGGTTTTTTTTAAAAAGTTACTAGATTTTTCAGGCTGTAGATCTTGATAGACTACAGTACAGGTGCATACAGTTGGCAGCTTATCTCACTCAGAAACAATCTCTTTTACACACTCACTTAAGCTAATAATTTTAAAGAATGTTTACATAAAATGTGGGATAATTATTTTTCCAAGACAGAAATAAGACTTTCTGAACACCTTTTTTATCACCTGCTAAAGGTTAAAAAGCTATAAAATTATAGTTGACGAAAGTAATTTTATTACAGTAATTGATTTACACTGTACAAATGTATACTAATAACTACCAGAAATTTTTAAGTTACAATTCCTTTCTGAAACCAGCCTAATGATTACTTATTGAAACACTTCTCTATTAGAATGTTTTTCTGACTTAAAGGTAACCAATTAAAAAAAAATAATAATTGGTCAACACAATGATATAGCTTTGAATTCATGTTTAAACATAAAATAAGTCTGAATTGAAAAAAATTTAATTTTCATTGAAATCAAGTGAATGGCTCATTATTCAAAAGAGTATGTTCATCAATACAAATAAATTTTCATTTCTGAAAGTTTCCTTTTGACGGTAAAATCCTAAAAAAGCCCATAAATTACACCACAATTCAGCTGCTAAGGAAAAGCTAAGTAATGCTTCCCATGACTAACTGGATTAATTCTTTAGCCCAAACACAATTACTGTTCTCCACACTGTTCCATTGAACATCTGAATAAGCATCCCAAAGCTTATTTCACTCAGAAAAGATCCTGACTAAAGAATAATCCCAACATATGAAGTTTACATTTTGTGTAAAGTTTTTTTTAAAAAGGGAAAAATCTGCAAGTGGTAATCAGAAAAAGAAATGAGTCATTTTAGACAGGTGTTGGGGAAGACATCTACCAACTAATAGATATCTTTGTTGAAGGAGTGCCATGCAGATTCCAGCAGAAGTCTTTTTCTCAAACTAATTATTCTCAGTTCTTGAATCTAGACTTTTCCATAGCTGACACACACATTAGCAGTGAAAAGAACAATTCTTTAAGAAATAGTCTACTGCAGCTATTGCATGAAAAAAAAAATACAGGTTTCATCTGTTTTTTTTTCTTGATTTAAAAATTTCGAACTTCAACTATGTATGAAGAGTTTAGCTAAGGAAAATATTAAGTAATATATATAAAATTGTATATGAGTGTAATGAGTATACAACCATGTTTATAAATATTTTCTAAATATTTAATAAATAAATAATAAATAAATAAATATTGCAGTAACTTTCTGCAACTCAAAAAAAGAAAAAGTCAGCTGTAATATACATCTACTCTAAAGAAAAACGGCAGGGTCAGGAAATGGGAATGAGCGAAATGCGCTATGTTAACATAATTCTCTATGGCCAAAGGATAAAATGAAAGAAAACAAATAATAATTACCGTATATACATGAGTATAAGCCAAGTTTTTCCGGCACAAAATTTGTGCCAAAAAACCTGAACTCGGCACAAATTTTGTGCCGGAAAAAACTCAGCTTAGACTCGAGTATATACGGTATTGATTTCAGATCAGGATTCTTTGACATTGATAAGTCATCTCATTATGAGAGGAGCTGGCTTATTAACTAACACTTGCTATTACTGAGATGTTTACAGAGAAACTAGGTGACCATGTCCATTATGGTGGAGAAAGAAGGCCAATATGAAAGAGTGTGGACTAGAAGTTCTTTCCATTCTTTTGTAATCTAAAATTATGCAATTATAGCTGTTTTCCACCTGTTTAATGTCCCTTGGGAGAATGCTATTGTAAAATTACTGTTGCAACATTAGTTGCGAGGAAAAGAATTTTTAGATTTTTATTACACTTTTACATTTAACTAAAGGATTATTTGCTATAAAGTGGTAAATAATCCTTTAGTTTGGATTTGCCCCAATGGACTTTCACAAACATTAAAAATACATTTCACAAGATATTTAGCTTTGGTCTCCTAACGAAGGCTGAATTAATGGCATGTCTTCCTTGCATTGTTGGATACTAGATTGCTAAAAAGGGGAAGGTGAAATAGTTTTCTTCCTTTCGTGCAGAAATGAAAATAAAATGTAAAATTCCTACCCAGTTTGATTCATAATTGTGTTCATTAAGAGGGTTAAACAGCCTGAACCTCACCTTTTAGCAATTGCAGGTATAATCGGATTAATTTAAACGGTTATTAATGCCCTTTGGAATTCTAATTAGCCAAAGGGACAGCTGAAGCAGACAGCCTTTTGAGGGGGGGAGGATTATTCTCTCAATCAGAATTCAAATTCTCAGAGCAGGATCCCTACATAATTCCTATCCAACATTTTAGCAGTGAGGGTTAAAAACTTGAAAAATATAATAATGATAACATAAAGGACAGAATGAAGAAATAAGAGAAAAGAGAAAAAAATACCAGAAAAAAATTTCAGTATACTTTCAAAACATATATTGGTGATTTAAAAAGACAAATCTATTGGCTTGGCGCCTATAGCACAAGAGGCTAAGGTGCCAGCCACATACATCAGAACTGGCAGGTTCAAATCCAGCCCAGGCCTGCCAAACAACAATGACAACTACAACCAAAACATAGCTGGGTGTTGTGGCTGGTGCCTGTAGTCCCAGCTACTTGGGAGACTGAAGCAAGAGAATTGCGTAAGCTCAGGACTTGGGGGTTGCTCTGAGCTGTTCCACAGCACTCTACCCAGGGCAACAGCTTGAGGCTCTGTCTCAAAAAAAAGAGAAACCGACTAAACTTCAAGTAAGTACAACAAACAAAAGGAAACTTGCTAAAAAAAAATAGTTGATAGACATTTGAACTGAAATTGTACCTACAAATTAGAAAGACATAAGATAAAATTGTTTTTTACATAGGAAAAGATTTATTTATTCTGCCTATCTGAAAGAACAAAAATCTCAATAGCTTCTAGTGCCCAGAGTATTTTTCTAAATTTGCACACTTAATGAACAAAGCCACGGGCCAGTTTCCTTGAGGGTTAACACATATATACTTAAATGTGAAGCATGAAATCAAAGCGTGAGGGGAAAGCCATTCCTTAAAGTTAGAACTGAGCTCAGCACCCATAGCTCAGTGATTAGGGTGCTAGCCACAAATACCAGGGCTGGCAGGTTCAAACCTGGCCAGGGCCTGCCAAACAACAATGACAACTACAATAACAATAAATAAATAGAGGGGAGGTGGAGCAAGATGGCCGAGTAACAGCTTCCCTGCAACTGGGCACAGTGAGTCTGGGGAGATAAGACTCCAGGCATCTCTGGCTGGTGGGATCTGCCTATAATCATCCCTTTAAGGATACAGGCAGTCAGTAAGGGACTTCTGGACCCCAAGAGGAGGAAAAAAACAGTGGAAAAATGGCAAGTGGTTGTGTGTGTTCGATGGACCTAATACCGCTGGCAACCGTAAGTACAAGCAGCAGTGAGACTGAAAACCGGAAAGGCCTTACCTGTGAACTGTTTCAGTGTTTTTGGACTTGGCACTCACTTGAACTGCCTTGGGGAGAGCTTGAGCAGGAGTGCAGAGAACTTTGGGCATTGTCTGGGGCCCCAGACTGAGCCGCTGAGCTGGGCAGCAAGGAGCTGAGGCAGGCAAGCTCCACCCTCAGGGTCGCAGAGCAAGGATTGGGCGGGACCTAGTAACCTAGTGACTGAGCAGCCTAAAGGTGGGGACTGAGACGCCTCACAGCCTTAACCCCTAGGGACAGAGTGAGCTGGTTTTGGCACACTGGAGCCTCGGGCTGTTGCCCTGGGTAGAGTGGCGGGTATCACAGCTCATAGCAACCTCAAACTCCTGGGCTTGGTGATGCCCGGACCTCCATAAGAGCTGTGCCATGACCCCCAACCCGTGACCTGCACCCACTGGGCTCAGTGGGTAGGGCGCTGGCCCCATATACTTGGGGTGGCGGGTTCAAACCCAGCCCCAGCCAAACTGCAACAATAACAACAAAAATAGCTGGGCATTGTAGCAGGTGCCTGTAGTCCCAGCTACCCGGGAGGCTGAGGCAAGAGAATCGCCTAAGCCGAGGAGTTGGAGGTTGCTGTGAGCTATTACACCATGGCACTGTACTGAGTAAGAGTAATAAAGTGAGACTCTGTCTCAAAAAAAAAAAAAAAAAAAAAAAATCGGTCTTGCTTTGTTGTCCAGGCATGAGGGAAGTGGTGTCATAATAGCTCAGTGCAACTTCAGACTCCTGGGCTCAGGTGATCCTCCTGCCTCAGCCTCCTGAGTAGTTGAGTCTACAGGCACCTACCATGACATTCACCTAATTGTTCTTTTTTTTTTTTTTTTTTTTTTTTTTTTAGATATGGGGGGTTGCTATGTTTTTCAAGGTGGGCTCTAGCTCCTTACCTTAATTGATGTTCCTGCCTCATGTTAGACCTACTGTAAATTTTACCCAAACTCTTTCCTCCTTTTATATTACTACACTTGACTAGTCTTAAATGAATGAATAATAAAAAATAAACTCATCCAAGATGAAATAGATAACATGAAAACTGTATATATATATATATATGTGTGTATATATATATATATATATAGAAATCCACAGTTAAATCCTGAAAAAGAAATCTTAAGTCATTCAAAGTGTCTGTTTAAAGACATTTTAAATAAAGGGGATGTATGAATGGCAAACACATGGAAGGAAACTTGTTTAACATCATTAGTTATTAGTATACATGGTATTATCAAAGGAATAGACAAATTGATTTATGGAATGGAATAATAATATATAACATATAATACCATGTACTGGACAATGTTTTAAGTGTTTTATATGTCATTTATTTAACTCTCCCAACAACCAATGAGGTAGGTACTCTTACCACAGAAAGGCATAGCAAAGTTAACTAGCGTGCTCAAGGTCCAAAGCTATTAAGACACAGAACTGCGACTAGAGTAGAAAAATAAATCCACATATATGTAGGAATTTAGCTTATAACAAAGTTGGAACTTAAAACCTGGGGATAATGATAAACTAGTCAATAAATGGTATTGGGGCAAAAAGACCATCCACATGGAAAAAAAATAAATTCCCAATTCATAAAACTTAATTCTAGATAAGTAGTCAAAATTTTCCTCTTATATAAGCTTTAAGTAAAAATACAAGGCCTGCCTACTCAAAATATAAAATACAAAAAACTATAAAGATAACTACGTAAAACTTAAAATATTATACATGCTAGAAAGCACCATAAGTGCTTGCTTTGGCAGCACATATACTAAAATTAGAAAGTACCATAAATAAAATTAAAATAGTTTGAAAGAAAATAGTTTTTAAAAATCCAGAATATACAAAAAAATACTCCAACAAATCTAGAATATATATAAAGAACTCCTACCAATCAATAAGAAAAACAAATATACCAATAAAAAAATGGATGAAAGATTAAATTCACAGAAAAGGAATAAAGAAGACTCAATAAACACATAAAAGAGAGATACCATATTTTGCCATGGAATTGGCAAAAATTAAAAAGTCTAACAGTACCCATCACTAGTAAGACTACGAGGAAAGAGGTATTTCTCAAACATTGCTCATATACTAGCCTTTTGGAGGGAAATTTGGCCCTATTTATTAACATTTGCTTGCATATACCCTTCAACCCAATAGATCTATCTACCATAGAGAAATATTAACTGGCACACAGGCACAAAAGGTACAAGAAATATAGTCTAGCAAGGGGGACAGGAAAAGAATAAGGGGAAGGCAATTGGCAGGATCTCACCTAATGTGCACAATGTGAAAGTGTACAGAACACCTCCTAGATGAAGAGCTCTACTACAACTTGAACTTTGCCTTGGAAATGAGAACAATGTAACCTAAAAATTTGTACCCTCATATTAATTTGAAATAAAAAAATTTACTATGGTACAAGAATTTTCATTGCAGCATTGTTAATAAAAGTAAAAACTCAGACAACCTAAATGTCCATCAGTAGGAAATGAGTAAACATATGATATATATTTATGCTATAGAATACTATGCAGATTAGACCTCTGTGTATTGAACAAATAGATCTCTACGAACTGATGTTGAAAGACAGCTAAACAAACTGCTGAACCATAAACACTAAATGAAATTATACCTCTATCTATATGTCTACACATGGGTATAAATACAACAAAATAAAAGGTATACATCAAACTAATAACAAAGATTATCTTTGGACTCAGAGAAGGAAGAATGTTAGTCAAAAGGAATTTTTGCTTTCTCTCTCTTATTCCAATTTTGGCCAAAGAACATTAACTGTTATTTTGTTCTTCTTTTAAAATCATATTCAAATGGTGTGTGGAAAAAAATAATAATATTCAAATAAACACCCACATTAGTCACCTATATTATACAAAAAAATGCTTTATACATTGAAGTAATCAATAAATCTTGATTTTAAAAAAGTCATCTTTTAAATGTAAAAAGTCCACTGAAAGGTCATTAAATACCTTTGCAAGGTATAAAAATTGCCTGATACAGAACACAAATGATACAGGTCATGGAAGTAAAATAGGTAAGAGGAAAAATAAGTCAACCAGCAGTGAAGGTTGAACAGTACTAAAAAATAGATGATAGCTAATTATAACAGCTACCATTTTTTTGAGGGCTTCCCATGAAAAAGAAACTGCCAGATGCTCTGTGTAGGCATAATCTCTAATTCTTATATAAACCTGTGAGATATCCCCATTTTACAGATTAGAAAAATATGGCTCAGAGAAACTAAGTATCAGGTCTAAGGCCAGGTCTCTGTTCACTACAGGCTGTTCTCTATTGGGACTAAGGGTTGAGACTAAGACTGAGGGGACCCCTTCTGGCCTGGACCCACATGTTTAGCTGCCCTTACTATACTCTGCATCCTTGAAGCATGCTCCCAAGCTGTCCTGTTCATCCAAACTGGCGTTCTCCTCCTCCTCGCTCTCAGTTCTCCAGTATGCTGGCCGCTTGATGGGTCGCTTCCCTGGGGTACGCTGGGAAGCAGGACTATTAGACACTGTGCCCAGCCCACTGCTGGAGCTCCCACTGCTTCGGTCCTGCCCCCCGGTCCACCAGGCCTGCAGGCTGGAGGTAGCTGGTGAGGATGATGAGGACTGCAGGTTGGCCATACACAGCATGCCCTGGATGGCCTCCTGAGTACTGGGAGAAGCTGGGGCCTCACTGCAAGGAATAGAGGAAAAATGCTGATAGTTTCTCTAGTTCTCAGAGGAAATCAGTCATCAAAATACTCAAGGAGGAGGGATACCAGATGTGGGGATCAGGGTGGGAGGAAGAGGACAACCATCCAATGTGAGAAACTAAAAGTCAAGCTAAAGGAGGATAGTATCAGATTGTTTTCATGAAAAGCCAGTCTTTCTTGCCTTAAAGTCTCTCCACAGATAGCAGGCAAGATGGCAAAAAAGGGGTCACATCTACCGCCTTATTCACCCATGCTGCAGTTTCTTTTTTTAACAGTTCTCCTTCCATGACCCTTCTAGCCCCTCTTACAACTTCCAAAGTGTCCAAAATTAATTCCCCTTGACATCTATACATCCTATCACTGTCAAATCTTAAGTTCCTTAGGACAGATTTAATACCTACTTTATTTTTCAGTCCAAATGCCCTAGATAATTCTTTGTCTCTTTAAATGGCTCAATAAGTATCTTCTGATTGGCTAACCTAGTCTCTTGGGTGAGAGGCCGATGTGGTCTGATAGAAGGAAAGGGGAAATCAAAGACAATACTCACGTGAGGGCAGCATAATCAGGTCCCCCCACCTGCCTGCTGGCCTTGAGTAGATCAAGAATTCCACCAGCTCCACTCCCATTTCCAAGGTTGCCTTCAACCCCTTCTACCATGTCCTCATCTGTTGTATAGTCCTCCTGTTGGAGAGAGACCATATCATCTTAACTACCCAAGGTTTGTCCTGATACTAATATCTTCTGAGCACCACGTATAGACCAAGTATTAAACAGAATGTTTATTCTTTCATCTTAATCTCCACAGTATCCTAGTGAAGTAGGTATTATAACGCTCATTTTACAGATTAGAAAACTAAGGTTCAGAGAAGTTAAATAATTCACAAAAGGTCACATCAGATACTCCAAATCACGATATTCTTTCTGCTACATCACACTGCCTTTTATTCTACTCTGTACTAAGGGATTTTTAAAATATTTCAACTAAGTTGTAATCTTCAATTTACATGCTCAGCAACACTTAGCATACAATCTTTCACTTAATAAATACAGGGTGTCCCAAAGTTGCCCCTAAAGTCACCATACATAGAGAAACTAGGAAACTACAGCTAACTGTACCTTCATTTACAAAATATTCATTACAAAATATTCTTTATGTGTTGGCCACCTGTTTCTAAAATGGTGATTTTAGGGGTAACTTGTGGGACACTGTATTTTGAGAATTGAATGCATAGGTTGTCTTTCTACCTTATCCAACTAAAATGATAATCTATCTTCTGTCTTAGTGACCAGAATGAGAAGAAGACTAGACACAGGGTAGGCTCATACCTCAATGTCAAACTCAACTTCTCCTGGTTCACGAACTCGGTTGGGGTCAGAGCAAGGTTTTGCACGGGGCAATTTCCGAGGAAATTCTAGAAAACAATAGAAAGCACTTATTATCAAGCTAAGATTAGCATTTGAACCAAAAACCCAAAGGAAGGAAAATAAGATTACTATGATTGGAAATAATGACCACAGATTACTAATTTAGAAAGTTTAGGAATCTAGAACAGGCGTCCTCAAACTGCAGCCCACGGGCCACATGAAGTGGTATGAATTGTATTTGTTCCCATTTTGTTTTTTACTTCAAAATAAGATATGTGCAGTGTGCATAGGAATTTGTTCATATATATTTTTTTAAACTATAGTCCGGCCCTCCAACAGTCTGAGGGTCAGTGAATTGGCCCCCTGTTTAAAAAGTTTGAGGACTCCTGCTCTATAACAAAGGAAACAATGGAGTCCTATAAAGTCTAGTAAATCAAAATATCAACAAGCTCAGGTCTTGAGTTTATAAAGGGAGCCAACAACAAATGCAAATGACAGGGAAGGAAAGAGAAAGAACAGAGACACACTTGGTCTTATTATCAGAGTTGCCTTTTCCTTTCCCAATCTTTCGTCAATCTGCAGCTCATCATCTGAATCCAAGTCAAATTCATCTTCCATCACCTGTTCTGCTACCATCCTAGCCCTGTCTGCCTTCTTTGCAAACTTGGCTCGACGAGACTTCGATAAGCTCTTCACCCTCTTGGTACTAGAGAAAAAGGAAAGAAAAACATAAAAACTAAATAGTCACACATAATATTGTTAAGATGGTAATTTCCCCCCCATTGGTCTACAGAGTCAATGCAATTCCAATCCTAATCAAAATCCAGCTAGCTTTTCCGTAAAAATTGACAAGCCGATGGCATAAGGTACATGGACATGCAAAAGATCTAACACAGTCAAAACAATTTTGAAAAAGAACAAAGTTGGAGGGCTTATACTAATCAATTTCAAAACTTACTCTAAATCTATGGTAATCAAGGCAGTGTGATATTGGCATAAGGACAGACATAAGACTGGAGAACAGAACTGTAAGTCTCAAATAAATCCTTAAATTTATGATCAACAGATTTTTGACAAAGAGGTCAAGGCAATTCAGTGGAGGAAACGACGGTCCTTCAACAAATGGTGCTGAGACAAGTGGACATTCACATGCAAAGAAATAAATGTGGACCCTTACCTTACATAATATACAAAAATTAACTCAAAACGTATCATGGATCTAAAATGTAAAATGATAAAACTTCTAGAAGAAAATACAGAAAAATATTTTTGTGACATAGGATTAGGTATAATTAAAAACTTATGCTTCAAAGAAACCATTAAGGAAAAAAAGAAACATTAAGAAAATGAAAAGACAATGCACAGATTGGAAGAAAATATTTGCAAATCATTTATCTCACAAAGGATTTGTATCTAGATCAATTAAAGAACTCTTAGAAGTCAATAATACGTAAAATAAAAATATGCCAATTTAAAAATAAGCAAAAACTCCAGGCACAAAGGTTCACACCTATAATCCTGGTACTTTACAAGTCCAAAGCAGGAGGCTTGCTTGAGGCCAGGAGTTTGAAACCAGCCTGAGCAAGAGTGAGACCCCATCTTTATAAAAAATAGAAAAATGAGCCAGGAATGGTAGCATTCACCTGTAGTTTCAACTACTCAGGAGGCTGAAGCAGGAGTTTAAACTCAGGAGTTTGCTTGCGAGCTATGATGATATCACTATACCCTAGCCCAGGCTACAGAATGAGACCCTGTCTAAAAAAAAAAAAAAAAAAAGAAAAAAAGACAAGCAGAAAGTCTGAATGGACATTTCTCCAGAGATGATATACAAAGGACCAATAATCACACAAAAAGATACTCAACATCTTAGCTATTAGGGAAATGCAAATCAAAACCATACTGCCATTTATGACAATATAGATCAACCTGGAAGACTATATATATATATATATATAAATATATATATATATATATAGAGAGAGAGAGAGAGGAGAGAGAGAGAGAGAGAGAGAGAGAAAGCCAGATACAAGAAAAGAAAATACTGTATGATCTCACTTATGAGTAGAATCTTAAAAAGTCACTCATAGAAACAAAGAATAATGTTTGTCAGGAGAAGTGGGATGGAGTATAAAATTTTAGTTACACAGGATGAATAAGTTCTAGAAATATAATAAACAGCAAGGTGACTACAGTTAATACTGTATTATACACTTGAAATTTCCTGAGAGTAGATCTGTGTATTATCACCACACATAAAAACATACAAAAAATGGTAACTATGTGAGATGATGGATATGTTAATTAGCTTGACTGCAGTAATCATTTCACAATGTAGATGGATATCAAGCATCACATTATACCCCTTAAATATATACAATTTTATTTTAAGAAAATATATAATGAGATGTCACTTTATATCCACAATGGCTATAATTAAAAAGACAAAAATTACAAGTGTTGGCCAGTATGTGGAAAAACTTATAAACTTATTATTGCTGGTTGAAATGTAAAATGATACAGACACTTTGGAATAATGTTTGGTAGTTTCTTTCTTTCTTTCTCTCTCTCTCTCTCTCTCTCTCTCTCTCTCTCTCTCTCTTTCTCTCTTTCTCTCTCTCTCTCGGGCTTAAGTGATTCTCTTGCCTCAGCCTCCCAAGGAGCTGTGACTATAGATGCCCACCACAATGCCTGATTATTATTATTTTTTTTAGAGATGGGGTCTTGCTCTAGCTCAGGGTAGTCTCAAACCTGTGAACTCAGGCAATCCACAGGCCTCAGCCTCCCAAGTGCTAGGATTACAGGTGTGTGCTACCATGCCCAGACTTGGCAGTTTCTTAAAAAGTTAAACATAGAGTTATCAAATGACCCAACAATTTTACTTGTAGGTAAGAAATAAAAATGTATGTTCCCACAGAAACTTGTACACAAATGCTCAGAGCAATATTATTAATAATAGCCAAAAAGTAGAAGCAATCCAAATAACCATGAACTAATAAATGAGTAAACAAAATGTGGTATATTAATACAATGGAGGAATCAACTAATGATTTCTTTTAATGATACATCATGGATGAACCTCAAAAAGGTTATGGCTAACTGAAAAAAGCCAGACACTAAAAGCTACATATTGTATAATTCCACTTATATGGAACGTCCAGAAAAAGCCTATCTATAGAAACAGAAAATAGATTAGGGCTTACAGGGACCTAGGGATAAGAACGAGGACATGAAAGATCTTTTGGGGGCAACAGAAATATCCTAAAACTGGATAGTGGCAATGGTTGCACAATTACATAAATTTACTAAAATTATTTTAATTACATACCCAAAGCATGTTGATTTTACAGCAATAAATTATACCTAAAGAAATTTGTTAAAAATATATAAAGGACATAGAAAAACCTCAAAAGTAGCTTACACAATCCTGTTATACATCGTAAACAATATTAACCAGTAGAAACTGCTAGAATAAACCTCACAAATAAAAACAAGTTTTTAGTAAATCAGTATACTGACAAATACAGCAAATATTCATTTTATCAAATTGCCTTTTAGTGAATTGGCTGTCATTAAATTGACCTATTTTCTACTTCACAGGATTATTGGAACAATTACTTGAGTTAATAATGCAGAGCCTGACACATAGCAAGCATTTAATGTAGCTAGTATCATAAGAAAGTTTTCTGGGTCTCAGTTTTCACAATGGTAAAATGGGAATGACAATACTTATCTCTGGGGTTGTAGTGATGACCAGATAAAATAATGTATGTAAACAGCTAAGGTAGTCTTTGACATAAAGCAGAGACTCAATAAATGATAGCTACTTATACAACGGTCTTTTATTAAGTTCTAATTTTGAAAAATTTCAAACATATATAAAAATACAAGAAGTATAATGAATTCCTATGTACCTGTCACTCAGCTACGTTTAAGCAATTATCAACATATAGCCAATCTTGTTTCATCTATACCCCACTCCCCACAAAACACTGAATTTGGTGAAAAGCCCAGATATAAAATCATATCATCTGTAAATATTTCTAGGGCAGCACCTGTGGCTCAGTGAGTAGGGCACTGGCCCCATATACCAATGGTGGCAGGTTCAAACCCAACCCTGGCCAAACTACGACAGAAAATAGCCGGGCATTGTGGCAGGCACCTGCAGGCACCTGTAGTCTCAGCTACTTGGAATGCTGAGGCAAGAGAATTGCCTAAGCCCAAGAGCTGGAGGTTGCTGTGAGCTTGTGATGCCGCAGCACTCTACGGGGGGCAACAAAGTGAGACTCTGTCTCTTAAAAAAGAAAAAAAAAAAAATATATATATATATATATTTTTATACTTTGATTCCCAAGGTTCAGTTAATAGCAGCTTCTGACCGCTGTGGCAGATACTAAGAAGTAGCACAAGAAGGACTGGTGCGGGAGGGAAAATATGTTTCATTGTATCTTAGGACTCTCAATTTTCTCCTCTCCAGGAAACCTACTACAAGATCTGGACAAAGGCAAGGGTGAACAGTCTCTTTTATCCTACTCTTTAGTAACTGGGTTTTCAAATTCCAAGAATAGTTCTGCTGTCAGAATCTTCCCTGCTCTCCCACCCTTTCCCCTTATTTTCCATCCAGATGGACCTACTACACTCTCCCTTAGGATCTGAAAATACCCTTTTCCTACAAAGAGGCTCTTAAAAGGTACCTTTGTTGTTTGTGTTCCTACATTGTTCATACTTAATACTTGGCTCTTAATTGCTATTGTCTACTGGTATCCAGATGGGAATCTATAATGCCTTCTCCTGCCTCAGCCTCCCCAAATATTTCATGGTTTCTGGCCATACTCACATCAACATCATCATCACCTGTTACCTCCATCTTCATCATTGCATTTATAAGAGCTACCATTTATTAAATATCTACTATGTGTCAGGTCCTGTAATTAATAGTTTACTTATATTATTTCTTTTAATCCTCCAGTAACCCTTAGGTAAATTTTATCTATAGAATAGATATAATGAAGACACAGACTTCAAGAGGTTAATTGATTTGCCAAGTTCACACAGTGAATACATATTAGAGCTGGGATTTGAACTCAGAATTGTCTGATTCTCAAGCCCATGATTTTGTCGAGAACAGCTTCTATTTTATTCTTACAAAAAAACTCTCCCACCTCTCCTATCCAACCCTCCAGAGATAACCACTATTAAAAATTTGGTGTAACCAGTATAAAATAAATAATAAATCTATTTATTTGCCCACACGTATACAAATGTAGTATCTCTGAAAAGAAATCACTGACATTGGCCATCTATGGAGAGGGAAAAGGGGGAAGGAAGGGACGAGTATGAGATTTTTCAACATGTGCTCTGGCACATTTTTTGAATTTTAAACCTTATAAATTGAATTTTTAGAACTTTTCAAAAAACTAAAAGTAAAAAGAAATGAAAAAGACTATATTGCTTTCCCACACATACATATACATACATATGTGCACACATTTTTAAAAATAAAAATGGATATGACTCAAGGGAAAAAAAAGGAAAAAAAATAATAAGAAATGAAACTATTTCTGTTATTTTGTAACCTGATTTTTCTCACTTAAGAATATATCTTGGGGGGGTGGCGCCTGTGGCTCAAAGGAGTAGGGCGCCAGCCCCATATACCAGAGATGGCGAGTTCAAACCCAGCCCTGGCCAAAAAAAAAAAAGGAATATATCTTGGGCAGCTTTCTGTGTCAACAGATACTATATTGTCTCATTTTTTTAACAGCTACATGGTATTCCAATTAACACCATAATTTATTTATCCAGCCCTTGCTGATTAACATTTGCCTGGTTTAAATTACTTACTATTACAAACAATGATGCATTTACACACATTGTGCAAGGATTTCTGTAAATTAAATTCCTGAAAATTGAATTGCAAGTCAAAAGGTATATAAAAAAAGAATGCTTTTAACAAATACGCTTATTATTTATTTCTTATTTCTACCAGTTGTTCTGACCCAATGACTTGGTGCAATTTCTATAACATCATATAAGTTCTTTCTCAAGATTGCCAATTAGATTCCAAAGCTCCTTCCTACCCCTCACCAACACCATCATGGTTCCTTGAGCCAAGCAATGATACCTGATAATATCTAGGTATTGCCCTAAATACAGCCCCTCCTTATGTATTTCCTAACCCCTAGGTCCCAATTCCATGCCCTGTCTCAATGGCATACTGTTACTGATGGTCCCAGTATCTCTGTGCTCCTTCTTCCCACCTCACCTGCCATTAGACATTAAAAGGGCCAGCGGGCTCTCGTTTCCATCATGGTCCATGTCTGGTGAGTCATCGTCTGAATCATTCAAGCAGGTACCAGTGATGTTGAACTGCAGGAGGAGGAGGCTCAGTTGTCATCTGTCCAGGACTCCGACATGAATCAGGATGGCCAGTTCTCTCTGGTTTCACTGGTTGAGTTCACTGTCAAAATCACCTAAACCAAGGCCTTCTGCCATATTACCCCCATACCCTCTCTCACAGGAGCCAGAGGTTGATAATGTGTGGCTGAATCAAGGGAACGCTATCAATCTTGTGAACTATGTTCCCTTCAAAAGGGGAGGACATCTTCAGATGCCCACGGAGGGCACCACAATCTTAAGGCAAGATAGAGCCCTAGGCAGAGCTCAAGGACCTATTCAAGACTCTGATCTGACATTTATATACAATGTTCTCAAATCTTATTCTCATCCCAACTTTTCAAACTTCAGCTTAAGTGTCATGTTTTCTGAAAAGAGCTCCTGACCATTTTTCCTACCTAGATAGAATCAACCCTCCACTGAATTGCAAGGTCCCACACACACCCTTGATTGTGGCATCCATAATAATTCATCACACTCATTTGTTTTCATGTCTGTCTTTCTCACTAGCCTGTCAGCCTCTTGAGAGTTACGGTATATCCACAGCACCTATCACAGTGCCCAGCATAGAAAATATCCCAATAAATGCCTATTAAATGAGTGGGACTGGTAGCCAAACACCAGGGGCTCTAAAAGGAGGAGGCAGCAGGACAGGATAGCCTGCCCTTTTGAAACCCTGTTCTTCCAAGGGACACCCGAAAGGGCTGGGCTGAACCCATGGGCCAGCACCCACCTTTGCTTTCTGGGAAGAGCCTGTCTTCAGTGCCTGATGATTGTATGTGTCCATGAGATTATAGCTCAACTGGCCAGCAGGCCCCAAGGCTGAACTCTCCTTGCCCTTTCGATCTGCCTTCTTGAAGAGTTCCTTGGGCTTCAGTGCTTTCTTCTTTGAACCACTTTTGGAGGGCAAAGACAGCCTGGACATGGACACTGAAGTGGAATGGGCTGGCCTGGTTAAGGGAATGGAGCCAGCTGGGAAGATCCTCTGTAGCCCAAAGATATTGCTCGTCTTCCCAACGTTCTGTTGGAAGATGTCCTACAAAAGTGTTAGTACATGAGGGGGTTAGAGCTTACTCAAGGGTTCTCTCAACACTAAGATCAGAAGTCTGTTCCTGGCATTGGTGGTATTGCCATAAAAGTGGCTTACAGATGGTCCACATATGCACTCCCTAGATAGTGCACAGCAATTCACCAAGAATTTATTGGATGGCATTTCTTTACCCAGCCATTTATGAGTAAGGAGAAGACGAACAAATGAAAAGCCCAGCACTGCTGTAAAAATTGGAGAGAAAAAACTCCAAAAGGAACTGACATGAGACAGAAAATAATCAAGTACTAATTTGTGTGGTTCAGACTCTAAAGCAGTGATTCTCAACCTTCCTAATGCCGTGGACCTTTCATATCGTTCCTATGGGTTGTGACCCTCAAGTTGAGAACCGCTGCTCTAAAGACTGTAAGATTTGAGAGAAGGAGAGAAAGTCTAGTCTTAATTCTGCTATTGTCTGCTCAGCTGTAAAATTAAAGGGCTAGCCTGGTGGTTTTTGAAGATGTTTTGTGGCTCCTTTGAGCTTCTTGGGAGGAGCCCTTGGGACTGGAGGTAAGTGGAAGGCAGATGAGAGGAACGAGTAGAGCCCTGAGTTTCCCAGCTCCATCCTATTCAAAGCAGCTATGCTTTGATTTGTTGTACATATTGAGTTTCACATAAGATCTCATTTTTTTAAAAAAAGATTCCATTGTTTTAAAATATTTGAAAGCCAATGGACCCAACCAGCCTGCAGTTCTGTGTACAAAATTGGTTTACATGGGAAGAGATTGAGAAAAGACAGGCCTTTAACTAAATCCTGAAGGATTTTGACAGATGGGAGTAGAGGAAAATGAGGTAGGAGATGGACATTGTAAGCAATGGTATAGGCAGTGAAACATGCCATAAGCAGTGAGGCTAGAAGCCCGACTTCCCAGTAGCTAACTCTTGACCACCCTTGAGCATGGATATATATATATCCTGGGCATTAAATAGAACTTTACAGTTTCTGAACTAAAGGGAAGTTAAAACATCCTCAAGTCTAGTTTTCCTCTGGTGCCTCTGCTACTTCACCATCCCACACCAAGTTCTCTCTTGACTGCAAAGTCTTTCAATATCAATGGCTCACATTTATTGAGTACTCACTCTGCTAGGCACTGTGTGAGAGGTTCTATGTACATTAGCAATTAATCCTAACAAAACTCTGAAAGGCTTGTATTATTTCCACATTACAGATGAGGAAACTGAGGCTCTGAAAGGCTTGCAAGTGACAGAGCAAGAACCAGAACCCAGGTTTTTCTGAGTCTCTTACTACTATACCTTACATGCCACCTGTTGAAACATGGCTTTGTAATCATCTTCACCCCAAGAGAATTGTCCTTTTGCAGAATGCAGAGACTGAGTCAAAATATTAATAACAACAACTACAACCATCACCACCACCTACCACCACCATGACCCACCATCAGAATTTATTGAGTACCTACTGTGTTCCAAGCACTATACTTAGTGCTCAACTCAAATCACCTTATTTAATCCTTTCAACAATCCTAAGTAGCTACAATTATCCCTACTTAAAGATGAGGCAACTGAGGCTTAGAAAGGCTAACTCTGCTCAGGGTTAATTTTACTACACTATGAGTTCTTTGTGGGTACTATTATTGGTGTATTCTAAGACTCTAGCCCTATGTGTGACACACTCAAAGCACATAATAATTAACTGAATGAATGACTGAATAAGATCCTTGATGGGGTGTTCCCAATCCTTCCCCTGGGCTCTCATAGCAAGTGCAGAGGCCTAACCTGCCATTTGAGCCTCAAGCCCTTCCCAAACACCTTCTCTCCCCTTCTATGCATCTTACTTCCACCAGACGGATCTCCCTGGCCAAATCTTTAATGAGCTGTACAGTCCGCACTGTCTCCGGGATCTCATCCTCATGGTCTGGCAGAGCCTGTCAAACAAAAGGCATGAGGAATAAACCCACACATCAATGGACAACTGATGTTTGACAATTGCCAGGGCAATTCAGTGGAGAAAGGGTAGTCTTTTCAACAAATAGTCCCAAACCAATTCAATATCCATGTATATAAAGAAAAAAAATTGAAGATAAAACCTCAATTCATATCTTACACCAAGTATACTCACCAAAAAACCTCAAAATAAATCACAAATCTAAATGTAAAATCTAAAACTATAGGTTTAGACAGAGGAGAAAATCTGTGGCCTTCAGTTAAGCAAAGATTTCTTAGATAGGACAAACAAAACATGAGCTGGAAAAAAAAAAAAGTAAGTTGGACTTAATCAAAAATAAAAACTCTTTGAAAAACTTCTGCTACTTCACCACTTTTGCTACTTAAGGCAAGCCACAAACTAAGAATATTTTCAAAACAAACACTTCATAAATGATAGTATCAAAACATTTGAGGAACTCAGTTGTGGGCTTGGGTCACAGCTCTCAAAAAAGTCAAGGACCTCAGAGAGATCAACAGGCACAAATTGGCCTCCCTATTTTTGAGGACAGAACTCAGTGCTGAGTAGCTAAAGGACTATAGCTAGCTCAACAGCAACCTAGGCAGATATATCTTTTAGTCTCTCTTTAATTTATCTGCCATCTTTTTGAGTACTAAGATTACATTTTCATGTAGATCTCAAGCTTTTCTACTGTGATTTTTTTTTGCAGTTTCTGGCCAGGGCTGGGTTTGAATCCACCACCTCCAGCATATGGGGCCAGCACCCCACTCCTTTGAGCCACAGGTGCTGCCTTCTACTGTGATTTTTTCTCTGCCCATTTCTGTATCTAGAGAACTGATAAAAATTCACTCTTGTTTCTCATGGTTTAATTATTCTTTCCTTTAACTCTTTTTTTTTTTTTTGAGGTAGAGTCTCACTTTGTTGCCCTTGGTCTAGTGCCGTGGTGTCCTAGCTCACAGCAACCTCAAACTCTTGGGCTCAAGCAATTCTCTTGCCTCAGCCTCCCAAGTAGCTGGGACGATAGGCATCTGCCACAACACCCAGCTGTTTTTAGAGATGAGGTCTCACTCTGGCTCAGGCTGGTCTCGAACCTGTGAGCTCAGGCAATCCACCCACCTCAACCTCCCAGAGTGCTAGGATTATAGGCATGAGCCACCGTGCCCAGCCTCCTTTAACTCTTTAAATATCTATCTGTAATTTATTTTGGTGCCTGGGTAGGGAACTGAGAACTGATGTGACCCTTCTAAGTAACCTTAATGGATCACAGTCTTCTAGAGCAGGATCTCTGGAAAGGTGAGGGAACAAGTATCTCTCACACAAGTTGTCTGCACTTCACAAAAGTCATCTTCCATGAGTGTGAGCTCCTCGGAACTGCATTCCACTCTCCTCCAGCTCCCTCTGGCCACACTGTTTGGGGCCATCTCTTGATCCTTAGGGTCCATCCTAACCCAAGGCATGAGTGCTTGGGCCCTACTAATCTCCCTTATAGTATTATCTGGGACATAGTCTCTCAGGAGTTCACTTAATGGGAGGGGTCAGAGATGAAACTTAAGGTAGCCACACTTAAGAGGTGTAGAGAAACAGAAATGAAGGATTAGGTCTAGGTATAAGTGATACCTAGGGAACAAGAGAAGGCCCAAAATATGAAGTCCAAAGATATCTAAGGGGAAGACTGGCAACAGGAAATAGGGAGACTATACAAATTAAGCCTTTAGTAGCTGAAAGGTCTCTTTATGTCCACTGTATGCAAGGGAAAGAGTATATGAAATATAAGAGTACAGATTGATACTTCTATTTTTTTTCATTTTATGATTGTCTCTAAAAAACTCAATATTTTAAAAAGATAATCCACTTAAATGGGTCAAAATTAAACAACACAAAAAGATATATATTGAAAAGCCTCACTTCTACCCTGTTCCTGCCCCCACCATCCCATACCCAAGAGCTAACCACTTTCATTAGTTTCTACATCCCTCTGGGATTATATCTTCAGGCAAATAAACATGTACAAATAAAATTATTTCCCCCTTCCCATATAAAAGGTAACATACGCACAATTCTGCACCTTTACTTGAAAAATTCTGGAGATCGTTCCAAATCAGTAAATAGAGAGTTTTCTTATTTTCTTTTAGACCTGTTTAATATTTGGTTGGATAGACGGGTATCTGTACAATTCCTAAAAAGCTATTTTGGCAGTGTGAGTCTAGAGTCTTATTTTTGTTTTCATGTATTTTGATCCAGTAATTGTTCTTCCAGGAATATATCCTGAAGAAACAATCAAGAGGTGAGGGACAAAGACTGACGTATACAGATATTTACTATATGATTCTCTATAACAACACCAAAAATAAATAAATTTACTAAAAGCAAACAACAGTAAGCAAGTGGGTTAGGTAAGGAAGGTACATTCCTACAAAAGAATATCAAGTAACTATTAAATGTTTATGAAGAAATTTGACAAGCTAACAGGAAAATTAAGATAAGCCAATAGATTCATATACAAAATTGAACATACAGTTGATCTTTGAACAATATGGGTTTGAATTGCACAAGTCCACTTACACACAGATTTTCTTCCACTTCTTCCACCCTTCAGATAGCAAGATCAATCCCTTCTTTACCTCATCCTCCCTTGCCTACTCAGTGTGAAGGCAACAAGAATGAAAACCTTTATGATGATCTACTTCCACTTAATGAATTGTAAATACGTGTTCTCATCCTTAGAATTTTCTTTTTTTAATATAGACTCACAGCCAAACCTTATGACTTTCTTAATAACATTTTCTTTTCTCTAGCTTACTTTAAGAATACAGTATATAATACACAACATACAAAGTATGTGTTAATCGACGTTTAGCTTACTGATAAACAGTAAGCTCTTAGTAGCTAAGTTTGTAAGGGAGTTGAAATTTACACAGATTTTTAACTGTGTGGGAAGGGGTCTGTACCTCTAAGACCTGCATTGTTTAAGGGCAAAATGTACAGCATGACAGCTATAATATTTAAAATGCATATTAAAAAGATCAGAAGGAAATATATTCAAATGTTAATGGTAGCTCTCTTTGAGTGTTAAAATTACAAGTGATTATTTCCTTCTTTATATTCTTCTGGAGTGCACTAGCACAACCATAGCTCACTATAACCTCAGACTCCTAGACTCAAGTGATCCTCCTGCCTTGGCCTCCCAAAATACTGGGATTACAGCATGAGTCACCGTGCCTAGTCTCTTAAGTATTTTTCTAATTCTCAGTGCAAGTATGTACTACTTTTTATAATCAGATAGAAGGGTTAAATTGTAGTCCAAGGAATGCTAGCCTAGTCCTCCACTCTATACCCAAGAGCCCACAAGCTTTTCTGGTCTGTCTTTTCAACACATCTACCCAAAGCCAGTCCTCATGGAGAGCCAAACTTTAAAGATAGAGAAATAGGCATATTTACTTCTTTCCTTGTCCAGGCCCTAAAAGCCAAGTTGAGGGCTTTGCCACCATGAACCAGGTAGGAGGCAGGGTGTCTCCTGTTCTCTCGCAAACCTAAAGGGGGAAAGAGCAAGCAGAGTGTCAAAGAAGTAATGTAGGGACAGGTAAAAGATTTATTCCCTATGCTAGGCAACCAGAAAAAATGTTCAGCCTTCTGAGTACAACTCAAGATCTTAGTTCTTTTAATATGCACTAGTCATATTCATTTACTGAGTACCTATTAAGTAAATGGTAGGTATTTGACAACTATTATCTTATTTAATCCTGTAAGCCAGGCATTATTATCTTCACTTTACAGTCCAGGGAACTGAGGCTCAGAATGGCAAAGAGATTTGACCAAGGGCACACACCTAGTAAATGCCACAGCCAAAACTGAAAGCATGTTTTCTTAAATCTGAGGTCTATACTATTCTATTATACTATTCTATGTCTTGGCTTTCAAAATGAGAACACTCAAGAAAACCATAATCACTACCTATACAAATTTGAAGAGCTATTAATGTAGAAGACTGGCGATGCTCTGCCTTATTTCAGGAAGAGGCTATTACAGCAGGCAGATTTAGACTCTATAAAGATTTTTCTACTGAACTGATCTGTTCAAAATAGGTAATGAGCAGTTAATTACCCAGCACCTGATTGAACATATAAGTGATAGTCTGTCTAGGTGGCAGAATAAAGGTATGAGGTATCAGATAGAATACTATGGTCTCTCATGTTTTTTATAACTCTGAGATACTGATTCCTTCTGGCCAAGTCACCTGGATGAATCTCAGGCTTGAGCCTATTTCTATTTTAGAGCAGATCAGAAAAGGAAGCCTAGAGATCAAGTAGGCTTCCATCTGGGCTGATACCCAAGATTCAACATGATGATGCCAGAATGGTCAGGACTAGGCCTTATTTCCCAATGAGAAGCATATCCAGGAAATTCTTAGACTATTCAGACTGAGCTGCTTATCTCAACTGGCAGGAAATAGAGATAATTTCACTATGATCCAATTTTCTCAGGCACCCACTCTAAATAAAAAGGTTAAAATCCATGCCCTGCCATGCATTATACTGAGTAAAAAAGTGAATCTAAAAAGGTTGTACACTATACAATTCCATTTATGTAGTATCCTTGAAAAGACAAAATTATAGAGATGGAAACAGATTAGTGGTTTCTCAAACTTATGGATGGTGCAGTAGGAGTGAGTGGGTCAAACTATAAAGGTATAGCACTCGGGAGATTTTTTTAAAGCAATAATTATCACTTTTCATTGTACATATTTAAAGTGCAAAACATGCTTTGATCTACACAGTGAGGAGATATTTGTGGTGATAGAACACACACACACTCAGCGGAGAAGGGCAAAAGGAATAGTTTTCAAAGGGTTTCATACCTCGAAAGATGTCCAGGATGTGCTTTCCCACATACCAACAAATGGTCTCAAAGTTGGGGAACTTGAAGAGGTCTGCTGTGCTCAGCCGCTTCTCAATCTCATAGGCTCTGGAAGGAGGAGGCAAAACAACAAAAACAAGGATCTATTTAATGAACACATATTACATATCGGGTATTATTTGGATGCTCTTGTACCTCTAATCTGCACAAGGATCCTAAAAGACCCTACTTTATACATTAGAGAACTTTGGGTTCAAAGGTTCTGTAACTTGCCCAAATACACATAACTACTAAGAAGAAAAGGTGGCAATCCTCAAATTGAACATTATCACGAACCAGGATCCTTTGTTTTCTGATTGTTTCCCTTCATCCTACACTACACTGGTCACTCCAAGGAAGAGCACAAGGACTCACTTGAGCTGCATTTCAATGTTAAGGCTGTGTAAGAAGTTCCCACCAAAGGCAAGGCAGTCCACAGGGGTCAGCACAGCATGGATCCATCCTGCAGTACAACAAAGCAAAAATAAAAACTATCAGAGGGCCTTTCTTCCTCTGGACATCTCCACTTCCAGCTCAGTTCAACCCCAACTCCTTGAAAGTAGTTAGCCTGGCAGTGACTCAATTCTTCCACTATCCCAACACCCAACCTGGCCTAGTCTGCCATCATTATAATCTTGAACTGGACCATCCTACAAAGTTAATAACTTCTATGTTTATCCTTTCTACTTCTAAATCTTGATCTTGCCTTATTCATCTTCTCTCCTGTCTTCTCTAAGAAGGTCTTCACCTCCTTGCCATAACTATTTCTTCTAACTCCATGCTGGGTAAAAACAAAAAAAGCTTCTATGCTGGATGAACCTGGGTTCAAATCCTACCATTACCTAGCTAAACATCTGCTTCACAGATTGGCTGTGAACTAGAACTCAATTATTCCCCTTGCCTGTAACACTGTATCTCTTCCTGGAACCTTCCTTAAATTCTCTCATATTCACCACCCTTTCTCCATCCCTCCATCCATCCATCCATCCATTCATTCATCCATCCATCTTACCAATGCTTTGGTTCAGATCTCTCATGATCTCTCATCTAGAATATTGCAACACCCTCCAAACTGTCTCCTCTACATCAACAATTCTCAATGTGTGAGCCAGGGAACCTCCAGACTCCCTGAGACTCAGAGAATATGAGAGGCCAAAACTATGTTCCTGGTCATATTAAGATGTTCTTTGCCTTTTTCACCCTTATTCTCTCATAGGTGTACAGTGTTTTTCAGAGGATACATGCTATGATATCAAACAGACTGATAGCAAAAATAGATATGAGAATAACAGTTATTTTCTACTATGCAGACATTAAAAAGATTTCCAAAAATGTAAAACAACAACACTTTTCTCACTAAATGTTTTTGGTTTAAAAATAATTTTCAGTCCTGGCTTGGTGCCTGTGGCTCAAGCGGCTAAGGCACCAGCCACATACACCTGAGCTGGCGGGTTCAAATCCAGCCCAGGCCCACCAAACAACAATGATGGCTGCAACCAAAAAATAGCCGGGCATTGTGGCAGATGCCTATAATCCCAACTACTTGGGAGGCAGAGGAAGGAGAATCGCTTGAGCCCAGGAGCTGGAGGTTGCTGTGAACTGCAATGCCACGGCACTCTACCCAGGGTGACAGCATGAGGCTCCGTCTCAAAAAAAAAAAAAAAAAAAAATAATAATAATAATAATAATAATTTTCAGTCCTGGTACAAAAATGGCTCATGTCTATAATTTTAGCGCTCTGGGAAGCGACAGCAGGAGTATCACTTAGATCTAGCATAGGATTCGAAGGTAGGTGAACTAATACCTGGGAATGGAAAACTATAAAAGATAAAAGCACATGAGGGTACAGGTTGAGGTAGGAGTAGATGATTTGTCTCAAAATACATTAAACATTCTAGAAAACCAATGTAATCAAATTGATGATATTGATACATGAATAGATGCACCTATGAAACAGAATAGAAATTCTAAAACTATACAATATAGACAGATATGGTAGCATTATATAACAAAAATTTTTTAAAACAACCATCATAAAAACCCTTTAATGAGGGCAGCGCCTGTAGCTCAAAGGAGTAGGGCGCCGGCCCATATGCCAGAGGTGGTGGGTTCAAACCCAGCCCCGGCCCAAAACAAAACAAAACGAAACAACAACAACAACAAAAAAACCCTTTAATGAGCAATAGAAACATACTTGAAAGAGAAAAAATTCACAAACATGGCAAAAGACATAAACCTACACATTCAAGAAACCCAGTGAACACATTCAGTGTTACAAACTCAAAGAAATCCATGCCAAAACACAGCACAGCCAAACTTTAGAAAACTAAAGAAAAAAAATATTGAAACAATAAGAAATGACAAATTATCTACAGGAGAAAAAACAATTGAAATGATGGCCAAAATCTCATTAGAAAACAGAGGCCAGAAAAAAAACAGCATAACACTCTTCAAGTGTTGAAAAAAGAATTATCAACTCAGAATCCTATATCTAGCAAAATATACATCAGGAATGAAAAGGAAAATTAAGACATTTACAGATAAAGAACAATTAAGAAAATTTGTTGCCAGCAGACCTACCCTGAAACTCTAAGCAGGAAAAAAAAAAAAAAAAAAAAAATCATAAAATGAGGAATAATGGAAGATCAGAGGAATAAAAGAACAACAGATGAGTAAAAATATGAGTAAAAACAATAGAATCTCCTCTTGAGTTTTCTAAATTACATTTGACAGGTAAGCATAAAGTCTAATACTGTGTGATGAAGTCCTCAATGTATGCAGAAGAAATATTTAAGGCAAATACATGTGAAATGTAAGACATGGGAAAATTTATAAAAATGGGAAGGGTACAGGGACATACAAAGAGGTAAGGTTTCAACCCTTCTTTCAAACTGGTAGAACATAAATACAAGTAGACTGTGTTACGTATAATGTAACAACTAGAGCAACCAATTAAAAAAACTATATAAAAACTGAACCAAAATATTCATATGAAAATTCAAGAGGCTAAGAATAGGAATATTATGCAGCCGAAAAAAGATGAGACTTTACCTCTTTTATGTTTACATGGATGGAGCTAGAACATATTCTTCTTAGTAAAGTACTTCAAGAATGGAAGAAAAAGTATCCAATGTACTCAGTACTATTATGAAACCAATTTATAATCACTCACACTTTCATAAGAAAGATAAATCACAACTATACCCCAAGATGAAGAAGGGAAGAAGAGGGGGAGGGGAGAGGGGAAGATTTGATGGAAGGAAGGTAAACCATTCCTATGGTTCATGTTGCAAGGATACATGTCAAATCTATTAAGTGTAGAGTATAAATGTCTTAATGCAATAATGAAGTAAATGTGGGGAAGGCTATATTAACTAGTTTGATGTAAGCATTCCTAATTGTATATAAAATCAACACTTTGTACCCCATAAAAGCATCAATGTATACATGAAAAATAAAACTTGAACAGAAAAAGAAAAAAGAATAGCTGAAATAGTCTTGAGAAAGTTGGAGGGCTGACACTTCCCAATTTCAAAACTTACTACAAATATACAATAATTGAGACATGTGATACTGTAATAAAGACAGACATACAGATCAATGGAATAGAATTCAATGTCCAAAAACAAAGACATTGAATTGGCAAACTGTTTTCATGATAACTGCATGCACAATCTTATCTTATGGTCAGTTGATTTTTGACAAAGGTGTCAAGACAATTCAGTGGGGGAAATAATAGTCTTTTCAAGGTAAAATTAGATCCTTCCATTCTTGAGACTGGGAAATTGCCAGGAAGGCTATGTTAACCAGTGTGATGTAAACGTGTCAACCAGTCTGTGAAACTAGTATATGATGCCCCATGATCATATGATTTAATAAAAAAAAAAAATTAAAATTAGATCCTGACCTCATACAATATACAAAATTAACTCAAAAATGGATTAAAGATCTAAATATAAGAAAACTGCAAAATGGTTAGAAGAAAATACAGGCATAAATCTTTATGACCTTGAATTAAGCAAGTCTCTTAGACACCAAAAGCATAAGCAGAGAAAAAAATTAATTGGACATCAAAATTCATAACCTTGTTCTTCATAGGATACTATCAAGAAAATAAAAAGACAACCCCAAGAGAGAGAAAACATCTGCAAATCATATATCTGGAAAAAAAAATCATGACAACACAACAATAAAAGGGCAACTTAATTAAAGAATGGGCAAAAGATCTAAACATACATTTCTCTCTCTCTCTTTATATATATATATATTCATTAAGTGTGGGGAAAGATGTTTTCAACATCAATAATCATCAGGATGGCTTGATGCCCGTAGCACAGTGGTTATGGCACCAGCCACATACACTGAGGCTAGTGGGTTCAAGCCCAGCCCAGCCCAGGCCAGCTAAGCAACAATGACAACTGTAACCGAAAAATAGCCAGGCATTGTGGTGGACACCTGTAGTCCCAGCTACTTGGGGGACTGAGGCAAGAGAATCACGTAAGTCTAAGAGTTTGAGGTAGCTGTGAGCTGTGACACCACAGCACTCTACTGAGGGTGACACAGTCAGACTCTGTCTCAAAAAAAAAAAAATCATCATCATCATCATCGGGGAAACATAAATCAAAACTTCAGGCCAAGTGCAGTAGCTCATGCTTGTAATCCTAGTACTCTGGGAGGCAGAGAAGGATCGCTTGAGCTCGAATTTGAGAACAGCCTGAGCAAGAGTGAGACTCCACCTCTATTAAAAAAAAAAATAGAAAAATTAGCCAGGCATTGTGGTGGGCACCTGTAGTTCCAGCTACTTGGGAGAAAGAGGCAGGAAGATCACTTGAACCCAGGAGTTTGAGGTTACTATGAGCTAGGCTGATGCCACAGCACTCTAGCCCAGGCAAATGAGACTCTGTCTCAAACAAAACTTCAATGAGATACCACTTTGCACCCACTAAATGGCTACAATCAGAAAGACAAACAATAACAAGTGTTGGGGAAGATGTGAAGAAATTGGAACCATCACATACTGCTGTTGGGAATATAAAATGGTGCATGCAGTTGTTATGAAAACAGTTTGCCAATTCTTCAAAAGTTAAACACAGAGTTTCTGTATGACCCACAACTCCCCTCCTAAGCATACACCCAAGAAAACTGAAAATATATATTCATACAATAACTTGTACATGAATGTTTATATCAGCATTACTCATCATAGTAAAAAAAGTAGAAACAACTCAAATGTCTGTCAACTAATGAATTGATAAACAAAATGTGGTATATCCATATGATGAATATTATCCAGCCATAAAAAAAATCAAGTACAGATAAATGTTAAAGATGGATGAACCTTGAGAACACTATGTTCAGTGAAAGAAAGCAGACATAAAAGACAGCATATTACATGATTTCATCTGTATGAAATATTCAGAAAAGGCAAATCCATAAATAAAGAAAATACAAATACATCACCTTTTTGAAGTGTTGAACATTTTCTGGGACTAGATAGCAATGATGGTTTCACAAGCTTATAAATATACTAAAAACTGAATTGTACCCTTTAAGTGGTAAGTTTTATGATATGTAAGTTCATCCCTTTTTTTGCAGAGACACAATCTCACTTCGTTCCCCTTGGTAGAGTGCCACGGTATCATAGCTCACAGAAACCTCAAAGTCTTGGGCTCAAGTGATCCTCTTGCCTCAGCCTCTTGAGTAGCTGGGACCACAGGCAACTGCCATAACACCTTGCTATTTTTAGAGATGGGGTCTCACTCTAGCTCACACTGGTCTCGAACTCCCGAGCTTAGGTAATCTACTCACCTCAGCCCCCCAGGGTGCTAGGATTATAGCCATGAGCCACTGTATCCAGCTGTAAATTATAACTCAATTTCTCAAAATGACATTTTAACTAAATGAAAATTAAAATACATCAAAATTTGTGTGACACAGCTAAATCAGTTCTGAGAGGGAAATTTTACAGCACTAAATGCTTACATTAGCAAACAGGGAAAGTCAATAAACTAAGTAAAGTCCTTTCTCAAAACTAGAAAAAGGAAAGAAAAATAAACCCAAAGGAAGCAGAAGAAAGGAAAAAGAAAGATAAAAACAGCAATCAATAAAATTGAAAACAGAAAGACAACAGAGAAAAATCAATGAAACAAAATGTGATTCTTTGAAAAGATCACTAAAATTAACCAAGCTCTAGCAAGATTAACACAAAAAACAAGGCACAAATAACTAATATCAAGAATGAGGATACAGAGGATATAACTAGAGACTTGGAAGACATCAAAAGAATAATAAAGAAATATTGTTGATTCCACACACATAAATTTGACAATTTAGATACCAATTCCTTGAAAAGCACAGACCACCACAAGAATCTAATATGAAACAGATAATTTGAATAGCCTTGTAAAGATTAAGAAAAGTGAATGTTAATTTAAAACCTCCCCCAAAGAATCTCCAGGTCCACATGATTTCACTAGAGAATTTTAAGAAAATTTAACATGGATTCTGATTAAATAAATCAAAAAAAGTATAAATAAATGGAATGATGTGCTGTGTTCATAGAAAACCCAATCAAATAAAGGTGTCAATTCTTCAAGAATTGAGACAAGTGAACTTTCCCAAAGTACACATACTCAGATCCCACCCCAGACCTAAAAATTCATATTTCTAGAAGTAAAATCCATACAAATTATTGTTTAGGAAAAAAGCCCCATTCTCCTCCCCAGATCATTCTGATTTATAGCCTAGAATGCCAGCCTCCCAGTCAGTATCCCTAGGTCATTGGGCAGAAAGTCTGTTCTCTATCTATCCACCAAGCTGACATCAATCCAGCACCAAAAAGTCCACCCTTCTCCTGGACCCCTCTACCCGCAGCCTTCCCAAGTGATCATGCTGCCCACTGGCTACCACATGAATTTTATTGAACCTTATTCTGATGGAGCCTTCAGCTGGTATGAGAAAGATATCCCACATAATCAGATTAATATATTATGAGAAGGGGTTGGCTGTGGTGCCACAAGCTTCCTTCTTCTTTCTACCTTCCGCAAACCCTCCCAGAGAGGGGCCCAGGGAAGACCTGTAGGAATGAAAAGTGTCTGTCCTTGCTTCACAGAACATTTGTAGCACTTGTCCACCTGGTCCCCAAAGAACATCTCATTCTGATTAGAAGAACTGCTCCAGCACTCAAAGAGTGTCATATTGGCATTTGTTGGGCGGATCAGGTAGAAGATCTTCTCGCCCTAAAACAAAAAGTGGTTGAAGTGTCAAAAATACCAATAGTTTCCAGTAAAGTTCTTTAGGGGTACTTCAAAGGGCCGTTCTCTAGTCCATGCTCCAAAGCCATGGCAGTATGCCATTTCCCAAACTCATTTTGGAATCATTTTTATGTGAATTGTAAAAATTATGTTTACATGGATGGAGCTGGAACATATACTTCTTAGCAAAGTATCTCAAGAATGGAAGAAAAAGTATCCAATGTACTCAGCCCTACTATGAAGCTAATTTATAGCTTTCATTTGAAGGCTATAACCAACTATAGCACAAGAATATGGGAAAAGGGCCAAGGGGGGGGGAGGAGGAGGGAGGAAGGGTAATGGGTGAGGCCACACCTACAGTGCATCTTAGAATAGGTAAAGGCAAAACTTACTAAAGGCAGAATACAAATGTCTACATACAATAACTAAGAAAATGACATGAAGGCTATGTTGAACAGTTTGATGAGAATATTTCAGATTGTATATGAAACCAGCACACTGTATTCCTTGATTGCACTAATGTACACAGCTATGATTTAACAATAAAAAATAAATAAATAAATAAATAAATAAAAGAAAAATAAAATCTAAAAAGTAAAAATCTAAAAAAATTTTTTTTTCAAAAGGTTTTTGCTTTTTGTACTTTTTAGTTTCTAAGAACTTGGAAGAAAAACAGTTTGGAAAGAACATTTCAAACAAAATTATTCAAGTTAGGACAAATGTACACTAAGTGTTCCTATTTTACATATAATGCCAAATGAAAAATGGCCTCTATAGATTGAGTAGATTTATACTACTACCCTTAGGAGAATTTAAGGCCACATTACTTCTGAGAAGAAAATTGAATTTGCCTTTATATGCCATTTACAGAGTATTTCTTTTCATACCTACAATCAAAGCTAATAAAAGTTTAAAAGTTCAGTAACTGCCCGAGGACTTCCGAAAAATTATATATTAGGTTATTATCTGTTGGAAGAATATTTTATTTCCTAATTGTATTTTGCCTGGATAATCACCAGAGAATTTAGCAAAAAAAAAAAAAAAAAAAAAAACTCCACTAACCACAAAGATATCCTCAAAGCTTAATTGGTTTAACCAATATTTCACAATAAATTTTCAGTATAGAAAAGTGACAGTACAAGAATGTCTATCGTAAAACTGGAGAAATATGAATCAAATCTGTAGTTTAGTTAATAGTTGTATCAATGCTAATTTCCTGATTTTGATAACTATACTGATTATCTAAGAAAATCCTTTTGTTTTTAAGAACTACACACTGAATTATTAAGATAAATGAACACTATGTAACTATCTTCAAATGTCTCAGAAAAAGAAATATATATACACACATATATATAACCATTTTATTGTGTTTGCTTTAGAGAAAGAGAATATAATAAAACAGTAATATTTGAGGAATCTGAGTGAAAAGCATACAGGGATTCTTCCCATTATGGTTGCACCTTTTCCATAAAAATGAAATTATTTTAAAATAAAAAAGTTAAAATCTAATATTTTTTGTGTAATAGCACTTTCATTTATATACTACAATTTCTCCAGGATAAACCAACAGAAAAAAACTAGTTAAGGATTTGGGATCATCTGGACAAAAGCCATTATCCGAGTATTCTATTCTTTCCTAAATAGTATAAACAATAGTAAAATCAAAATGATTGAAGAAATGTGTTTTCCAGACCTTGAAAATGCTTTACAGTCATTGACAATGAATATACTAATTACAAAATCGTAACAGCCACTAAAATGGAAACCATCTATAGGAATCTTGGCTTTAAAAAGACATCTTATATATGTTCTACCTGTGGTAGCAATTAAACTACTGTATATAATGGTCAAAGCTCCTTAAACCATACAATTAAAAATAGATGAATTTTATGGTATACAAATTACACCTCAATGAAGTTGGGGGAACTTTCTCATTTTATCAGGAATTTCTGACATAAATATGAACATTTTCATACATGTTTACAGGACTATAAATTAGTTGAATTAAGAATATAATACTGATTAGATGAGATTGTTAAAAAAAAGAAGAATGGTGGGCGGCACCTGTGGCTCAAAGGAGTAGGACACCGGCCCCATATGCAGGAGGTGGTGGGTTCAAACCCAGCCCCAGACAAAAACTGCAAAAAAAAAAAAAAGGGAAGGTAACCACTGGAAAAACCAAAGGCATGTGCTATTATTCCAGAATTGTCTATCTTTCTTTCAGACAGAGTCTCACTATGTTGCCCTTGGTAAGTGCCATGGCGTCACAGCTCACAGTAACCTCAAACTCTCAGACTTCAGCAATTCTCTTGCCTCAGCCTCCCAAGTAGCTGGGACTACAGGTGTCCGCCATAACACCTGGCTTTTTTTTGCTGCAGTTGTCGTTGTTGTTTATCTGGCCCAGGCCGGGTTCGAACCCACCACCCTCCATGTACGTGGCTAGTATCGTAACCACTGTACTATAGGCGCCGAGCCTCCAAAATTGTTTTTGATTAAGCATCAAAACTGTAAATTAGAGATAGACCATGTATACATGGCACAACCAAGTACTCAACTCTGATAGAAGAGTTATGTGGAAATGTCACCCAAATTAAATCCAAGAGGCAGGTGGGCGTCAGGAGCCTGTTATATGCTGCCACCTGACACATACAGGGAGGCTTCCTCCAGAAGCCATATATGCATTCCTACCTTAAGTACATGGTACCAGACTGAGGTGCCACCGAAGTCGATATGAAAGTCTGTATAGCTATCCCGCACACTCATGAGGCAATACTTCTGCACATTAGGTCTTTCAAAGACACACTCTTCTGGCCACAAGTTCTCGACCCAAGACAGCTTTCGAACAATCTTGGGTGTTTCCACAAGATTAGAAAGCCTAGCAAGGAAGGAGTGGAGAACATATGTCAGCTGATTGGGAATTGAAGGTTCAATCAAGTCTGAATAAAATACCCTAAATTTCAGCGAGAGTCAGATAAGACAAAGAACAAGTTCCCTCCACAGAATCCTCAAAGGCACACAGAGCACTTACTTTTATAAGTCTGGTCAATATTCTTATTCTTAGCTCCAAAAGTCCCAATTCCCAGCTCCACACAGCCTTCCTCATTTGAAAGTATTTATCTCCTCCACTAAATGCTCAAACTCTCCCATCCTACTCCAGTTTACTGTTGGCAATTGGTTTACAAAAGTTATTGTACTGTACTGTCCTCATTTCAGTGTCTTTTTTTTTCTTTTTTTTTTTTTTGGAGACAGAGTCTCACTTTGTCCCCCTTAGTAGAGTGCCATGGTGTCATATCTCATAGTAACCTCAAACTCTTCGGCTCAAGTGATTCTCTTGCCTCAGCCTCCCAAGTAGCTGGGACTATAGGTGCCTGCCACAACCCCCAGTTATTTTTAGAGATGAGGTCTTGCTCTGGCTCAGACTCGTCTCGAACCTGTGAACTCAGGCAATCCACCTGCCTTGGCCTCCCAGAGTGCTAGGGATTACAGGTGTGAGCCACCGTGCATGACCTTCAGTGTCTTTATGAGAAACCACTAGAGAATCTTCTCAGGGCTCAAATCCAGGAAAAGCAGTGTTTCTCTGAAACATCTGGTTGTTTTTATCGTATGTAAAGCCACAAATCTTATAATATTGTACTTTTCTCTTTGTTCTTTCAGGAAATTCATGGAAAATTCTACAGTCCATCTCGACCAACTGTCCAGACATTCATATGTTCATTTAGTAGGCAGATTACCCACCTACCCACCAGCTGCAATCCACTTTGCCATCTTTACTTTCCTTTTATTCCAATTTTCTTTTTTTCCCCCTCTCTGCACCTGAGAAAGCTACCTCAGTCTTTCAGGATGAAGTGAGGTATAAACAAATAAATAACCAAATACACTTTTTTTTACTTGTCCAAATGATATTTGGCAATACGGTAACAAATATAGTTTTTTAAACACCCCCAGGTTGCTTAACCTTGCATCTTAAAAACAATAGCAAGGGACTTAATATTGTACTATAATTATGGAAAATGTTACCATTGGGAGTAAATGGCTGAAGAGTACACAGGACTCTCTGAACAATTTTTTGCAACTTCCTGTGAATCTATAAATTAAAAGTTAAAAATGCAAATAATCAGACAGTAAGTTTCCTAAGGGCGAAAAGATATGGTTTCATAGTATTTCCCACAGTTCTGAGCACAGAGAAGACTATGTATGTATTTATCGTGTGTATGAGTCCATATAGAATCATTTAAAGGTTACAATATAGTTCTTTCTTTTTTAATCAAAGAAACCTTACCCTTAGAGAAACTACTTGAGGGTAATTTTCGTTACCCCTGCCCCTCTTACCTTGTATCTGAAAATTCCAAACTAATGACATTGAGGACTTTCTCCCTCTTCCCACTGTAATAATATTTCACAAAATCACCGAGTTTCATCTTGCAGTCAGCCTGGCGGGTCACATCAATCACATCAATCTCTTTGTCAGAACCTGGAGTAAAAAGATAGGTTGTACACCAAGTGGTCTCAAGAACTGGGGAAAACTCATCCCCTCACCAGTCCCTATAATAGCCTCAAAGTTTCTCTCCTCAGACACTATAGGTAAGTATAAGTATATGGTGTGTGTTTAAGGGGGCAGGGATAGGAATCCATCAAACTCTCCTTAAACCTATGTGCTGGGTTCAGGCCTACTAGGGCTATGGAAGTACCTTACACACACACAGCCTTACACATAGTACAGTTTACATGCCCGGGCCCTACTTCTCCATTCCTTATCTTCTTCTCCCCAAAAAATTCATACCTGAAAGACAAATGGCATGAGTGCAAAAGTCAAAGGCTTTCTCATCTCAACAGAAGATAGAAAGAACATGATTCCTAGAATTCCCCAGGTAAAAACTGGGACTCAACATGGGATTAGATAGTCTACTAAAAGGAAAAAGAAGAGAAGACTAGATTTTGGCTCTAATTTCACCAACAAATGACTTTGGCAAGGCACTTAGCCTCAGATTCCCAAGATAGTGAGAAAGGAAATGCAAAAGGTATACTGAAGGGGAAAGAGGACATAGGTCTTGAGGAGAGTGAACAATGTCACTGTTAAGAGGGTCTGTGGTGTCTTACCAACATAGTGTTCCACATCCCTCACAGTGAATGATGGTGAGGGCAGCGTCATTCCCAACCCATCCTTCTTCAAGACCAGGATAGGTACACTGAAGCTATTCTCTTCCAGAAATTCCACAGTCAGCTGACTTCCAGTAGGCTTCAGAATCACTTCATCTGAGCTGTAGGCAGCAGGAAAGAAAGCCTGAGCCTAAGGCCCTGCCTACTAAAGGCCTTACTAGATGCTGCCACTCCTCACTCAAGAGGTGGGGTCTTCCCGAGAAGATCTAATGTGGGCTGGCAACTAATGGAATAAACCTCATATACCAGAGAAGAAATGACCTGTGCAAGGCAAAAGGCCAGGTCACTGGCAAAGGTAGGAAAAGTCCTGTCAATAAGTTGCTTTTCTCTGAATGGTAATGAAAGAAATCAGTCAATAACCTGCCCACAAAGATAAGACCTATCTGGCAAGTTTGGTGAATTTGTTCTAACCAGAGCAACATCACTCAATTTAAAACACTGGCAAAGAAAGATGGGCCAGGTGCAGTGGCTTGCACAGTAATCCCAGTACTTTGGGAGGTTGAGGTAGGAGAATTGGTTAAAGCCAGGAGTTTGAGACCTGGGCAACATAGTGAAATCCCTTCTCTACAAAAAAAGTAACAAAATTAGCCAGGTGCAGTGGCATGTGAGCTTAGTCTTAGCTACTCAGGAGCCTAAGGCAGGAGGACTGCCCAAGCCCCGAGTTCGAGATTATAGGAAACTATGATTGCACCATTGCACTCCATCCTAGGCAACACAGTGAGATCCTGTCTCTAAAAAAACAAACAAAAACCAACACATTGACTGGGCATGGTGGCTCACGCCTGTAATCCCAGCACTTTGGGAGGCCGAGGCAAGAGGATTGCTTGAGACTAGGAGTTTGAGACTAGCCTGAGCAACACCGTGAGACTCCATCTCTTAAAAAAGTAAAAATAAAAAGTTAGCCAGGCATAATGGCCTATGCCTTTAGTCCTAGCTACTTGAGAGGCTGAGGCAGGAGGATTACTGGAGTCTAGGAGTTTGAGGTTAGCTAGCTACGACTGCACCACTGCAGTGTGCTCCAAGCCTAGGTGACAAAGTAAGACTCTATCTCTTAAAACAAATAAAATTTTCTGCAAGAAAGCTACTATAAACCAGTAACACAATAGATAAATTGTGAACAAAAAATAAGTGGGCATGATGGCATACACCTGTAGTCCCAGCTACTTCGGAAGCTGAAACTAGGGGTTTGAGGTTGCAGTGTGCTTTGATTATGCCATTGCACTCACGCCCCAGGCAATAGAATAAGGTCTTGTCACCAAACAAAAAACAAAAAACAAAAGCTTGCCAACACAGGTTTAAAAAAAAAAAAGATGGGTTTATAAATGTACAAAACTCTACTTACCCCTTCATAATTAAAAAACTGTAACTGGAAACAACACAATATTATACTCTTTATATTATCTTACCAGAAAGTTAAAAAAAAATTAATAAAAATGCTGGCCATGATATAGGGAAATCAGCACCCTTATACATTGTCTGTAGAAGTGCAAAATGGTGCAGCCACTTTGGATGCAACTGACAATATTTATAAATATTTTTAAAGCACATACTCTTTGACAAAGCAATTTTACTTTTGGATATTAAATCTGCATATGTAACCAACCCGTGTAGAATACAAAGATATTCGCTATAGCATTTTTCTCTAAAAATATTGAAATCAACTTAAATGCCCATCAATAGAGGACTGGTTAAATAAATTATATACCATACTATGTGATGTTATATAGCCATGTAAAAAAGAATATTTGCACATGCTGTTGCAGAGCAATCTCTAAGACACATAATTTAAGTTTTCAAAAAACCAAGATGCAGAACAATATAGTATTTCCATTGTGTCAAAAAAAGAAAAAGAGGGATACATAAACAAATATATACTCTCATATGCAAAAACTATTTCTGAAAGAAGGCACAAGTAATTATTTGACTTTGGAGAAGGAACCTGAGAGGTATGAGGTAGAAGGAAGACTCATCACCTTTAAATAAACAACACAGGCTTGGTGCCCATAGATCAGTGGTTAGGGCGCCAACCACATATACCGAGGCTAGTGGGTTCAAACTTGGCCTGGGCATGCTAACAACACTGACAACTGCAACAAAAAAATAGCCAGGAGTTGTGACAGGCACTCCCAACTACTTGAGAGGCAAAGACAAGAAAATCACTTAAGCCCAAGAGTTTGAGGTTGCTGTGACCTGTGAGGTCAAGACACTCTATGGAGAGCGACATAGTGAGACTCTGTCTTAAATAAATAAATAAATAAATAAATAAACTGGGCATGGTGGCTCACGCCTGTAATCCCAGCACACACACAAACACAAAAAAATATTAAGTTGAAAAAACACTTAATCCAAATAAGACTTCGATTATAGAAAATCTGAAAATGGACTAATGAATTAAATGCCAAGCAAAAGGCCAGGCATGGTGGCTCATATCTGCAATTCTAGCACTCTGGGAGGTGGAAGCAGGAGGATCCCTTGAGCTTAGGAGTTTGAGACCAGCCTGGGCAAGAGTGAGACCCTGACTCTACTAAAAATAGAAAAAATAGCCAGGCATTGTGGCAGGCACCCGTAGTCCCCACTACTCAGGAGGATCAGGCAGGAGGATGGCTTGAACCCAGGAGTTTGAGGTTGCTGTGAGCTAGGCTGATGCCATGGCACTCTAGCCTAGGTAACAGAGTAAGACTCTATCTCAAAAAAAGTGTTTTATTCATTAATTTTTAACTCATTTTTGCTTAATGCAAATAATTTGTTTTTAACAAGGCCAGCTTAATAAAAAAAGAAAAAAACACTTTTGATTATAAAACCACTCAAATTATTTTTATTTAAAAAGAGAGTCTCTCCTCTATGAGAGAATTAAACTCACTAACAGTCCTTGGAAGCATGGCAGTATCTTCTTCTGACCTAGGCGAATTCTGCCTCCCAATTACCAAAACTTTCTCAGAAACTGACCAAACCAGAAATTCCTGAGAGACTTTGCAGAGGGAATTTGCAGAGACTTGATACTCACAAATGGGGGAGGCACCTACTGGAACAACTGTGGGAAAGCTGGGAAAATAAAGGTTTCAGCCCCCCCAGAGCGTTAACCTCCATCATCCCTTGGGGACAGGAGTCCTCACCTGTCAAAAGTCCTACTCCGGAGCTCTCGAATGAACGTAGGGCTCCCAGTCTTCACTGGTTTCCCCTTGTGTGTATCATGCCCTTTTGAAGATCCACGGCGTTTTTTCACTATGCCAGAAAAAGATGAGATCATTAGTCAGAATGACCATGAGCTATGATTCTGAGAACAGCCCTCCGCAAATACTTCTCTTCCAATCTAACAATCCCTTGTAGCATCTGGAGTCAATGAGCCCCATAGACTCAGGAAAATTCCTGGGAAAGATGGCTACTTCTAGATGATCCCTAGGAAGGGAGGGAGGTGAAGTTACGCACTTCTGCCCTCTCAAAGAGGCAGCTTCTGGTCTCCTGGGCCTGCATAGGCTTCTGATGTTACCTGAGGAAGAAGAATCTGAAGCACTCAGGCAAGGACAATCACCCTCCCAAGCCTCTTTCGCTTTGCCTCTCCTCTAGACCACCTTTTCTGGGCAACCCTAAGATCTACTTACTAATGGAGGGCCCATGTAAAACCTCGCAGTTGGGGCAGTGGTAGAGGTCAATGTCAGCAGCCTTCTCCTCTTCAACACCAACACAACTGGAAAAGAGAAAACAAGGTTTATAAAAATTTTATTTCTTATAAAGTCTAGAATAGTGCTGTCCAGTACAGCAGCTATCAAGTACATGTGGCTATTTATATTTAAATTCATTAAAATCAAGTAAAATTTAAAATGTAGTTCCTCTATCACACTAGCTATAATTCAAGTGCTCACTGCCTCACCACTACCATATTAGGCAGATTTTAAAACATTTTCATCAATGCAAAAATTCTGTGGAAGCATACTGGTCCAAAACAAATCATGACAGAACCAAACGTACACACAGTAAAGCTTCATTAAGATGAGAATGGTCTAGAAGAGACTCTAGAGAGGCACTTACCAATAGAAATAGAATGTGAGGCAAATTCTGAATTTTAAATGTTCTAATAGCTACATTAAAAAGGTTTAAAACGTGTAATTTTAATAGTTTCACTTAACTCATCGTATCCAAAATATTATCTACAAATATAACTTACATTTTAAATTTTGAGATACTTTATTAGATAAAAAGAACTAAAATGAATATTTTATAATCAACAGCAGTCTGAGTAAAGGATTACAGGTAATCATTTTTTTCTCTCTTACCTGTATTTCTAATTTTCTACAGGGCTCTTTTATTATTTATTTCATATTTTAAAAACTTAAAAAAATTAACTTTGAAAACTTGAGCTTGCATGTACATGAAGTAGTAATCTCACAAAATTAAACCCTTCCATCACCAAGGATGGCATTCACAACCTTCTAAATAATTTCTGGCTAAGATGAAATTCCTAATCTTTGGGCCACATGCCACAGGAAGCATAAAATAGGGCAGAGCTCAAACTGTTTCAGCCAAGACCATCCTCATAAACTGACTTCCCAGGATTAGGACCCCACCATCTCCTTAATTAAGAATCCTTTATCTATAAACCTGTAGCATATCAATAAATGGGATATTACCATCAAAACCATCAAGCTTTTCTGTAAGGACTCAATCAGATAATGTACATAAAATATATATAGCACAAGGAAGTTGCTCAGGTAGGGAGGGAACAAAATGGCAGCCAAGTAACAGCTTCTTTGCAACCGGGCGCAATGAGATTGGGGAGAGAAGACTCCAGGCATCTCTGACTTGTGGACTCTGCCCAGAAACATCCTTTGGGGACACAGGGAGACAGCGAAAGACTTCTGGAGCCCAGGAGGAGGACAAAAACAGTGGAGAACTGGCAAATGGTTGCATTCATTTGGTCTGAGGCTGTGGCTGCCACAGCTGTAATTACAAAAGCAGTGAGATTGCAAACAGGAAAGGCCTTCCCTATGGGCTGTTTTGTTTTTCTGAACTTGGGGACTTGGTTGAACTTCTTGGGAGAACTTAACTGAGAGTGTGGATGACTTTAAGTGTTGTCTAGAGCCCTGGATTGAGCTTCTGAGCCTAAATGGAACTAATATTGTTTGGTTGTGGGCCTCAGGCACAATCATTGTGGGAGAACTGCCCCTGAAGGCTCTGCCCTCAGGGTTGAAGAGCAAGCCTCAATCTGGGAGAACTTGGGCAAGTGATGTAGCGACTGAGCAGTGCCAAAGGCCGGGACTAAGACACTGGGGAAGAGTGGACATTTCAGTGTTTGCCAGTAGCAGGATTGCCTTGCAGCCTCAGCCCTCAGGCAAATAGAGTGAGACCAGTATTGGTGCACTGGATAAGCAGGAAGCCACTTCAGGAGAGATCCCAGTGACAAGTATTTTCCTGGGAAAGCTTCTGCTTAGTCAACGTTAACGGTTTAAAGTATCTGAGGAGAGATTTAGGCTATCAACCCAGTGGGGTTTGAGAAATCAGCAGAAGCTTCCAGTCTCCATCTTATACAGCTGTATCAGCATTATGATTAACACCTCATACCCCAGAAGATTACCTGTTGCCCGGATAAGATTCAGCAAGATATATATACTGCTTTGGTTTGCCTTTTTTTTTTTTTTAATTTCAACATTTTCCCTCTAGATTTTTCTTTTTTATTTTTCCTTTTTTCTTTCATCATTTTTCTAGTTTAAGTATATTTTGAATTATTGCCTTCTTTAATAAGAACTTCATTTTTGCTAGTGTTTCTGTCCCCATTATTTGGTTTTTCCCCTAATTTAATCCCATAAGGTTTTCTTTTTGTTTGTTTTGGTTTGATTTACAGTATTTTTGTCTTTCTTCTCTATTTGGTGGAGGTGGGATACTGTGAACAGGCTGGCAGAGAGCTGCTGACCTCAGGGAATCACCCAACCCAGCTCCCCCAGAGATTGTAGGTTTTTAAGGTTAGGTCAAAGTACCCTATTGTATACCGTTTTTACTCCTGTCTCCCTCTTTATGTGCTTCTCTTCTTTTTGTCAATATTCCCTTTTACTCACCCCCTCTCCTTTCTCTTTTTTCTTTATTTTAAATCATTTTTCCCTTCTTGCTCTTCAATCTTGGCATCCTTTTGGTCCTGTACCAAAAGGACTCATTGAAATCTTAGGCCAGAAGCATGGTAACTTAAAGAGCAAGAGGAAGTGAAAGGAAGATTAGGACAAGGAAACAAAACACTCATGAGGAACAATCAGCAGAAAAAATCCTGGCAACATGTAAAACCAGTCAAACAGAACAACCCCCTCCCCAAGGGACCATGAGGTAGCTACTGCAGAGGATTCCACATATAAAGAAATGTTAGAAATGACAGAAGGGGACTTTAAAATACACATGATGAAAACAATGAAGGAAATTGCTGAGAAAGTAGAAAATAACCAAAAAACAATGAAGGAAATTGCTGAGAAAGTGGAAAATAACCAATAGGAAATCCAAAAACAGAATCAAATAAGAGATGAATGATATGAAGAAATATAGAAAGAATATAGCAGAAATGAAGGAAATGAAGCAGCCAATAAGGGAAATTAAAGATGCAATAGAAAGTATCAACAACAGATTAGACCATGCAGCAGAAAGAATCTCAGAGGCAGAGGACAAAGCTCTTGAGATAATTCAGATAGTTAAAGAGGCAGAAAAGAATAGAGAGAAAGCAGAATGGTCACTGACACAAATTATTGGACTTTATGAAGTATTCAAACATACAAGTTATAGGTATTCCAGAAGGGGAAGAAGAATGCCCAAGAGGAATGAAAGCCATACTGGAGATTATAAATGAAAATTTCCCAAATATCACCAAAGATTCTGACACACTCCTTTCAGAGGGAAATCAGAACCCCAGTTGCCTCAATTTGAATAGACCTTCTCCAAGACACATTGTGATAAAGCTATCCAAAGTCAAGACAAAAGAAAAGACTTTGGAAGCTGCCAGGAGTAAGTGCCAATTGACCTTCAGGGGAAAACCCATCAAGATGACTGCAGACTTCTCTAATGAAACACTTCAAGCCAGAAAACAATGGTCATCTACCTTTAATCTACTTAAACAGCACAATTTCCACCAGAATTCTATATCCCACTAAGCAAAGCTTTAAAATTGATGGAGAAATCAAATCTTTTTGACATGCAAACATTGAGGAAATTTACCACAAGAGCAGCTCTACAGAAAATACTTCAAACTGTTATACACACTGACCATCAAATTGGACTACCAGCAAAGCATGCACCCAGAAATTAAAGGACAGAACCTAGCTTCCACAATGATGCAAAAGACAAAACTAAGCACTGAACTTTCACAAAATAAGTGCATAGAACACTACCAAAATTATCAATTATCTCAATAAATGTTAATGGCTTGAATTCCCCACTAAAGAGGCATTGATTGGACGACGGGATTAAAAAACACAAGCCATTCGTTTTCTGTCTGCAGGAAACACATGTAGCCTCAAAAGACAAATTAACACTCCGAGTTAAGGGTTAGAAGACAATTTTTAAGCCAAATGGAAATCAGAACTAAAGAGGGGTTGCAATCTTATTTTCAGATACACGTGGATTTAAAGCAACTAAAGTAAAAACACAAACAAAGATGGTCACTCCATATTGGTCAAGGGAAAAATACAACAAGAAGACATTTCAATTCTAAATATTTATGCACCCAACTTAAATGCTTCCAGATTCTTAAAACAGACCTTAATTAGTCTGAGGAATATGATATCCTATAACACCATTATAACAGGGGACTTTAACACTTCTCTTACAGAGCTGGGCAGATCCTCTAAACAGAAATTAAACAAATATTTAAGGGACTTAAATGAGAAATTAACTTCCTTGAGCATAACAACAATGAAAACACAACCTACCAAAACCTGTGGGATACAGCAAAAGCAGTCCTAAGAGGAAAATTCATTGCTTTAGATGCCTATATCTGAAAAACAGAAAGAGAGCGCATCAACAAACTCACAAGCCATCTTAAGGAATTGGAAAAAGAAGAACAATCTAAGCCTAAACCCAGCAGAAGAAAAGAAATATCCAAAATTAAATCAGAGATCAATGAAATTGAAAATGAAAGAATCACTGAAAAATTTAATGAAACAAGGAGTTGGTTTTTGAAAAAATAAATAAATAAAATAGAGAAACCTTTAGCCACACTAACTAGAAATAGAAAAGTAAAATCTCTAGTAACCTCAATCAGAAATGATAAAGGGGAAATAACAACTGATGCCACAGAGATACAAGAGATCATCTCTGAATAATACCAGAAATTTTATTCCCAGAAATTTGTCAATGTGAAGGAAATGGATCAATATTTGGAATCACATCCTCTCCCTAGACTTAGCCAGAAAGAAACAGATCTCCTGAACAGACAAATTTCAAGCACTGAGATCAAATAAACAATAAAACATCTCCCAACAAAACAATGCCCTGGTCCGGATGGCTTCACACTAGAATTCTATCAAACCTTCAAAGAAGAGAATATTCCCATACTGC
>CAUYPK010032637.1:0-31632 GCA_963574355.1 Loris lydekkerianus
ATATCATGGAATATTATTCAGCCATTTTAAAAAATGGAGATTTTGCAGCATTTGTATTAACCTGGATGGAGGTGGAACACATTATTCTTAGTGAAGCATCACAGGAATGGAGAAGTATGAATCCTATGTATTCAACTTTGATATGAGGACAATTAATGGCAATGACATGGTATGATATGGGGGAAGGGGAGAGCAGACAGAGAAGGAGGGAAGGGGCAAGGGAAAGGAAAAGAAGAAAATGAAAAAAAAAAAAACAAGAAAAGAAAATAGTGACTAATTCTCACATAAATTGGATTTAATTTTGACCAAAGTACATTACTTAAACATTAATTTTTAATTCAACTTGTTAATATGTTGTTTAGAATATTGCATCCTCATTTACAAGTGACATATGTTTGTAATTTCCCCTTTATAATAATATATTTTCTCTAATTTTAATATCAGATGTACCCAGATGGAGTAGTATGACTTTGAAGTATTTCTTCTTTTTCTATTGTCTATAAGATTTGGCATGATCTGTTTTTTGAAATTATCTTTTACTTTAATTTATAAATATTAGTTGCCTATTTTTTGATACTTAAAAAAAAAATAAGAACTTATTTTTAAGAAGTTAACTGACTTCATACTGAATCTCAGAGTCAAAGCATTCTATAATATACTGTTACTTGACAATGTGAATGTTACTTTCTTTGCATTATTATTATTATTATTATTGCTTAATATTTTGATGTAGCAGTTGTCTGATTCCTTTTCTGAAAGTATTTATGTTCATTAGTTCTTTATGAGGTTTTTGTTTCTAGTCCTTATATTAAACATGGTTATTGTTATTAAATTTTAAGCCTTTTTGAATTTCATGAAGGCAAAAAAATGGAAACCTAATAAACACATATATATGTAAAACTAAAAAAAAAATTACTTTGCGGCCCTCCTAAGGTCCTCTCACAGCACACTGGTTGAAAATCACTGCTCTGAACTTGCGGTAGGTACTTCATCTACTTTAAGGCTATTACCTGGCTTTGCGATTGTGACCAAAGTTGAATGTGAATATGTGCATGTTTTAAAGAAATTATTATTTTTTAGCTTGTAAGTAAGAAGATTCAATGTACTGGCCCACATGACCCGCCAACTTACTGTTCTCCAAAAAAACTATACATTTCTAATAAAATTAATGGTCATCTCTACTCACCAAATTTGTACCATCATTCACAGCATCCTTTCCAAACTGACCTATGTAAAAGTGTATTGCATTGTGAGTTTAGGTAGAAGAAGTCTATGTTTACTTTATTTGAAAAAGGACAAATCATAATACATTTTAAGTCTATCTAAAATTCCAAACAATTTCCCCTTAATATCACTAAACTACTCTGTAACAATCCATAGTGAATTTCTGCATAAATCAAAGCATGTAGAACAAAATTTGTGAAATTGTTGAACATTTAACAAATGTGTTAGTGGGTTTATGTGCAGCATGTAATGATGCTGCATAATATTAAGTGCAAATTACATCTCCCTCTTCTACTGCAACATAAACCCCGGTGCCAATGAACATTGATTGACATGTACACAAGGTGTATGGGGACATGAGAATGGCCCAGCTGTGTGTTCTTTGTGTTCACCTGTTTTTTTTGTTTTTTTGTTTTTTTTTTATAGAGTGTGGGGAAGGGGCGGGGAAAGAAGGCGGGGGATGAGGTGCGTGACAGGGTTGGGCCAATGGCATGGTACCAGGTTGGCTGTGTCTAGGTAGAGGCAGTTTCAGGCCGGGCCTTGCTGAGTCATTGCTACGCGGAAGTAGCTCAATGGATCTACTTCTAGTCAGGCTCCGGAAGTTGTTCACCTGTTTTTACATGCTTATCATTTCCGTCTCATGTTTTAACACAGGGGATTTTATAGGTCTCCTAGCTCTCTTGCTTTGTTCATGGAAGTTTCCACTTTCTTTATTTTTTTTCCTTTTTTTTTTTTTTGCAGTTTTTGGCTAGGGCCAGGTTTGAACCCACCACCTCCGGTATATGGGGCCCGCGCCCTACTCCTTGAGCCACAGGTACCGCCCAGAAGTTTTCACTTCCTTAAAAGGCATTTTTAATTAATAATATGGGGGAGACTGTTGTGCTTATGCAGAAGATATTTAAACAACTCAAGCGGGATATGTTCCATTGCAGGAAGACCGAGCACAGTCCACATCCTTTCTTGTAGACTGATGCACACTTTAAACATGTTCACTGGTTACATCTGCACAATAATTATGGTAGGTTTTCAGTTCAGTTAGGGAATTTGGAGTACACATAGCTTGCAAATTCTTATAGCAGATATTTGGAAGGTGAGTGAAGTATCAGGAACACCTCTATAAGGTTACTTTTATTCACAAAATGGGAGATTTTCTTTTCACTATGTATTATATAGCATACTGAAGTTTCTTTGGGTGAAGAAAACAAATCTAGGCTTTCTTGTTGATGGAAGCTTTTCTCTGTGGCTGTGTAAGAAGGTGAAGCATGGTAAGCATTTATTCCAGTAGCTGTGTGGCCATCCTGGACCTGCATTCCTCATGCTGGCATTACCTGGGCCCTGAGGAACACCATCTTAAAAAACCTGTTACTTTTTTCTTCTTTTCCTTTCCTTTTTTTTCATTCTTCCTTTCCCTTCCCTTCTCTTCCCTTCTCTTCCCTTCCTTCCCTTCCCTTCCCTTCCCTTAAAGGTACATTCCTTCTTCCAAAGTGAAAGTATACCTAGAAACTGCAGGGTGGGCTGTCATTCAGAGTACTGCCCTACTCAGAGGATGTTGCCTTCAGCTCAGCTAAGTTTCTCTTGCCTAGTGCCCTTCTTGTTTTTCTACTTTCTCTTGTACTCTTATTCTTTGGGCCATGGAATGGCGAAGCAAGAAGGCCCTTGCCAAATATAGACCTCTTGACCTTGGACTTCCCAGCCTTCAGAATTGTAAAAAATAAATTTCTTTTAATTACAAATTACCCAGTCTATGGTATTCTTGTTATAGCAAAATAGACTAATATAATGTCCAGATATCACCATGGCTAGATTGCATCAGAATTACCTCCCTGAAATTATGTTCCCTGTATCTTCTGATCCAGCCAGGGGTGCCAGTAGTGTTCTTCCCACATTGGGCTTTACAAACATGTTTTGACAGCTAACCACTGCTTCCTGCAATTCTTTTTCTTGGCCTGACTGAACCCCAGACCCCATAGGGTTTCTGCAAAAGAGTGCTTCACAGTTGGATTGCTGCTCTGTTAGAAATCAAAGAAGTTTTTGGTTCACATTGCATGAAAATGAGATCCATCCTCCTATTTCTAAAAGTTGACTGTTCATTCACTTCAGTGAAATAGAGTTTCAATTTCCCACCATCTTCTCGTATGTAAGGGTTACCTCTGGGTCTTCTTAGTGGACAAAAATACTAAAATGGTAGAAAAATACTTAAGGAATTATTCAGCCCTTAACATCATTGCTTCATTGATAGTGCAGGGTATAGTGACCTGCTCTGAAGCCACTGTGAATTCTAGTATGAGCCCATTAATTTTCCTGGACATTTTGGTGTTCATTCCTTGAAACTGGAATAATACTATGAGATTATTTTTAAGGATATAATTTTCACATTCTCTGATAATGCTATTGAGCCACTTAGAGTCATAGGAAAAGTCATGTTTTTTCTTTGCATAATTCTTATGGTAATTTCCATTCTTCTACTGATGAGAAATAATGTAGACAAAAGCAGATACATATTGCATGAGATTCCTGAACCAGTTTAGCATTTTTTAGCACATTTTAGTCTAATCTTTCCTGGACACCTTAAAATTAAGGTCTCCCTTTCCATTAATGTGATGACCACAGAGTGTCATTACATCTGCCAAGTCAAGGTTCTTGTAATTTAAAAAGAAAGTGATGAAAAATTCAGAAACCAGATTTCTAGCCACCTAAGTCTATCTATGATTTAAAGCTAGAAGTGTTGGCAACTAATATGCCTAGGAGAAGGTATTTTGATTTAATAAATCAGCAGTTGGTGCCAGCTGGACTCTTAAGGGGATTCACAGAGTAGGTGAAATTTATCTTGGATTTTCTTGTCTCCTTCTTCCACTTCCTTGTTTCTAGAGCAAGGATTCTCAACCATAGCGCAATTCACATTTTGGACAGGCTAGCTCTTTGTTGTTAGGATGAGAGGGTTGGCTGTTCTACCCACTTGATGTCAGCAGCAACCCCTCCCTCAGTTGTGACCACCAAAAATGTCTCCAGACATTGCCAAATGTCCCCTTGGGGAGAGGAGCAAAAATCACTGCTTGATTGAGAACCTCTGCTCTGAGCCGACAGTTGCTGGATTTTTCATGCTATCTTCTAGAGTTCTGGACTCATTCCGGTAACCCATCTGTAGGACATAGCATAGGGTGAAAAGTGCTAGGCACTAGAGACAGGACAGTCTGGGAAGAAGCCAAGAATCACTGATGACCATGAGTACAGAAAACAATACTCACTAAATACAGCATACTGTCCCAACCCTAAGTCGTATATTAGCAGTGGTGATAGTAAGGTAAGACTGAAGTACAGTAAACAGAAGGTGTTAAGAGTTCGATCATGCAGCTAACGCTAAACTACTTCTTTAACCTTTATTCTCTCTTTGAAGCTGTCTGTAGTGCTGTATTTTCTCATGCCTGAAGCTTCAATAAAAGCCAGTGAAGGGGGTCGCACCCTTGTCTTTCTATGCAGAGTGCTTGTTGGTGTTGGCCTCCTCTGTTCCCTCAGTTCAGTGAAAATTGACTGAGTAGGTGTTATTAATGTGCATTGTGTTGCACTGACACTCATCCCCCAAGTGCCTTCTTGTGGAGTACCTTTGGTTCAAAATCATTGCTCTTTCTCCACTAAGGCATGACTGTCACAAAGGAAGGGTGTAATTTGTTTAAATTAGTTGACACTGGTGCAGTTGTGTCTCATGGCATCAGGCAGCATATATACATTTTAAATGAGGAAATTGTTAAACTGGATTATAATCAGTAAAAAATAAGAAATTTCTTCCTTCTCTATCTCCCACCTGTCATAGGTTGCAATATTCTTTTCTACCATGTATTGTTTCTTGTAAATTTTTATGAAAAACCTAATAATTATAGCTCAACACTCAGTAATTTTCTATTTAGGCATCCCTTTCCAGTCTTAAGTCTCACTTATTGCAAATGAAAGCAAGAACAAGACTCTTCTTCATATTTCTCCTATAGGGTAACAACATATTCATCCCAGATATGCTTTTACCTTAGAAATTTTCACAAAAGATAATTCTTACAGTCTTTGTAGAGTCCAAGCAATAACATGGTAACTAATTTCTTAGTATCCCAGGGAAACATTAAGGGATTCTATAACATGTTAGCAAACTTCCAAATACTAGAAGTTGTTAGGAATCATATGTACTTCATATTTAACAGCTATGAAATTATTTCTTTTTATACTTATGCTGTTCTTTTTATACTTTTTTATACTTTTTGTACTTATGCTGTATCAAGTTTAGAAATGATGTAAAACCACAAAGTATAAAGCAAATTATCCATAGTCCCACTGCTGAGTCATAACGCCTGGTGACATTATGATGTCTGTTCTTTTAGGAGTTTTTTGTTTTCTAACCATATGCATACATTAAGGAAACAAACACATTGGAATCATAGTAGTCAGGGTTTTTAAACATACAAGATTATGGATATTTTCTAGAATAATTATATATTTCATTTTGATGCTTGCCTAAGCTCCATTTCATATTGTATAATAATGCTGTGTATATTTGAATATATCCTTCTGTTCAAAATCTTTATTGTAATAGGCACAAAAGCCATAAAAGCCATTTTGGGGGCATGCTGTAGGTCCCTTGTGGCATTAAATTGTGAAGAGAGAGGGAAAGATGGATGCCTGGACTTTGGTTTTTGTGAAAGTCACCAGTTGGAGCAGATTCTATAGAGAAAAGGTAGTATTAACGTCACCAGCCATATTTAGTAGGGCAGCGTGGACTGGCTGGGGAAGAGTGTGGGCAGAGCTGGCTGACAGTGAAGGAGGAAGGATAACACAGGGAGATTAGTGGCTGTTTGCTGGGGTCATGACTAGGTATTGTTGCCTTGGATCAGCTGGATGGTGGTACCTGAGATGAAGAATAAAGGGCAGAGAAGTTTATATTCCAGGGCAAGAAACACCATCATTATCATCTCCAACGTATATCCATTGACTGTTTGCTCTGTTCAGTAGGCCTCTAAGGGAAGTGGGATGCATTTGAGAATTCTTAGTCACTGAAAGTATACTGAAAGACAAGGAAGACCTTTGAGCAGTTTTTACAGAGACTTAAGCCATTAAAATCATTCCCTCAAAAAATTCTAAATTATCACAAGGCAAAAAAAAAAAAAAAAAAAAGTTTTAATGAGTTATATAATGCTGGTTTTAACTGATATGTTAGTTTTAGGACCAGAAAAATAAATAAATAAATAAAATGAAACACCCCATCTAGTCAAGCTGTATTTTGCATTTATGTGCATAATAGGTAGCCATAGTAAAAGCCCCTTGCATAATCCATGTGCTTATTTTGTAAGACTTAGTTTAGAATATAACTCCTACTGGGCAGAGTATACATGTTTGAACTTATTTTGTGTTGGGCTTAATGATTTATTTTGATGCTATCTCTGTCTGTGTATCTCCTGCTCAAAATCTGAAAAACTAAGTGCAAAAGGCATAAAAGGATTTTTTGGTGTGCTAAAGGTTCTTTCTGTTATTAGTCTGCAAGGGAGGTTAGCTTAGTGATTTAGAAACGCACTGGAAACTACCTTTTCATGGAACAAGTTATAACTGAAAATTTAACAGTGTCCTCTGCCATACCTAAATAGAGTTTGAGAACTTTTTTTAAAGATTTTCATTTCACTATGATTATTTTCAAAGCAAAATAGATAAATGGCTGTCATTAAACTTATCTAAACTTCTGCTGAGTGAGTTATAACACCGTATGAGTTTTTAAATGACTTTTCTTTAGAATACCATCTGTAAATACTCAACTATAAAACCAGAATTTGTAGATTTAACTGATTACAGAGGGTGCCAAAAAATGTATACACATTTTAAGAAATAAAAAGGGAATTAAAATTGTAATTCTCAGTATATACTGATAACATTTGTTATCTTGTATATTGTATCTTGTATCTTCTGTAATTGTGGAAGTCAAATGTGACTTGAGTACTACAATTTTAATAGTTTTTTCCTTTCCTAAAATATGTATGCATTTTTTTGGCAACCTCTGTATTTCTTTGGCAAGATTCACTGCTGATACACATTGTGAGGGGAATATAACTTTGGGGATTTTGGTACATATTACATAATTAATTTCATGTAATAATAATATAGAAATCTCTTAGGTGGACAGTGTCCTTATCTCAGTCAAATAGACCTCCCTGAAGGAAGAAAATAAAGATTTCACTGAAGTCTAGGCCAAGGCTAAATGTGAAGTGTACCCCTTATGAAGAGTTTATGAAACTGCAGAGCAGGAACCCAGAAAGTTCTGCCTGTCTCTAGTTGATGTTTCAGGTCACATATCCTTACTTAGAGCTCCCTTGGCCAAGAGTCCTTTGAACTTTACGCCTTTATGCCTCTGTCACCTTGTTCCAATTGATCTCTGCTGGAAGAGAGGCCTTTGTTTCTGAAGGGTCCAGCCAGGCTCAGGGCCTGCCCTTCCACGGTCTTCTGGCCAGGATACCAGAGCACCCAGCTGAGTTTTGTTCCTCTGTTTGAAACTAATCTCACTCTGAGTTCTGATTCCACATGAAAGCAATAACAATTCTAAACATTACAAATGGAATATAAAATGTGGGTAACTTGCCTGATGTTCAGAAATATGCTTTCCTGAGATACAGTCTCAGACAGTTGACTTGGAGACCAAGGCAAGGACCAATGAATCAAACAGCAAAGAGCAAGTGTCTTCCACAGAAATGTCCCGCAGATGGTCTGTGGTTCCCAGGTAGGGCAGCCAATGTCGGCTTCTGGCCTGGACCCCTTCATATGCCTTCTACTGTTTCTGTGCCTTCCCGTCCTCATTTGATTTAATTTTGGTCTTCTGTTCCTTTCTTGGTTATTTCCCTTAACTGCTGGAACCCATTTTGAATCTACTTTGCTTCCCTGACTAGAAGGCTGGGAGTAGCTGGGAGGCTACGTCATCACCCTGTACACACAAACACGTAGCTTTTGACTCATGACTGGCTAGTGCTAGAAGACAAAGACCCAAATCCTTTGGCTCAGGCCAAGATAACGCTGAACTATCATTCATATTCCACAGTACCTTATGGGCTCAGGCCAAAGCTACTGCTTTGAGACTTTTCCTGAGATTCTCTTCTAGTTGGCTTCCCTTATCCCTCAACTAGTTCTCTTCTTCCCTCACCATGTTCCTAGGGAGTGCTGCCTTCATGATCTTTTGCACACAGACTCTCCTTTAAGTGTCTGCTTCTGGAGAACCTGTACTAAGACCATGGATTAGCACGCGTGTTTAGGAAGACAGAGGCCACTAACAAGCACTGACACCAACACCCCGGGTTGCATATGGCTGTGCCGCCTACTGGTTAGGAACAGAACTCTAGACTTGGAGAAACCTTGGCTCTATGCTCACCTTTTCCTCTGGCAGCTGTGAAACATTAGGAAAAAAGACCAACCCTTCTGAGCTTCATTCTCCTGCAAAGTGGCAGACCAATGGAACCAAACTCATTAGATTGTTGTGAAGCTTAAAAGAAATAATGCACAAAACGAGCTATTCATGGCAAATACTAAATCATCAATAAATGCTAGCTTTATAGGTGATTCTTCTTCTAAGTTTCAAAGGAGTACCTATATACTCAAGTATAAGCCGAGTTTTTTCGGCACAAAATTTGTGCTGAGTTCGGGTTTTTCGGCACAAATTTTTTGCTGAAAAAACTCAGCTTATACTCGAGTATATACAGTAGATAGGCTCAGACAGGTTAAATGACTATTAAGTCATGTGGTTTGTTGTGATCTGTGATGAGGACCCAGTGCCCTGCACTAGCAAGATATTGCATTATCCAGGGTACTCACATCCTCTTAGTATCTAATGGTCTGACATTTGGGGAATATGTTTGCTTACACCAGTGGGCACATTGAACTCCAAGTATGAAAATGGACCTAAGGTTTAAAGATCAGAAATAGTGTATTATTAAAGAAAGATGTAAGATAAAAAAGAAAGAACACAGTAAGAATCAGTCCTCTAACCATTCTTTGAATACCACAAACAATATTTTATTAAGTGCAGTTCTTCATGGCAAGTCATTGCAATCTCTGGTATTGGTTCTTCTACCTTACCTAGAGGAAATAAAAGAGATTTTAGATGCTAGTGTTCTCAGAAGCTCTTGAATCTGTGAATTTGGAATATCATATGAAAAATGTGAAGGTCATGTGCATATATCTACATATGATTACATTCATGTGTGTAATTACTTCCAAAGAAATGAAGGTCTAACATATGGAAAACCATATGTACTGGGAGGAAAAAACTCAGGTGTGTTCAATATATCAAAGCACAGGATGCTAACCTGGTCAGACTGACGTTAGGGGGGCGTGTGTGAATTCAGTCTTTAATTTGTAACACAATAAAAGGGAGTGTATTTCACTAGCTTAGATAGGAAGGTCAAGGGTAAGAAATCCATTTAGAAGTAGGTCTTTGAATAATATATAAAGGAATTTAAATTATATTTGAGTGTCCTGGAGGGCTTGAGACTACCAGGTGTGAGAGACTTTAGCTATGCATGAGAACATCCAGAAGACAGAGCAGATGCAGCAGGAAAGGCAAAATAATGTCATATAAGCAAGGGGTCTTTCATTTTTTTTGTTTGCTCGAAGCAAGGAGCAAATCTAAGCAATACATGCAGGAGGGCAGAAACTTTCTTTGACTGTTGGGAAGCTTGTGCTCTGGATGATGTAGACTTCTTGCCAGTGCTGCTGAAAGGTAGAGCCAAAATTAGAGGAGGAAAGCTACAGATAACCAGCTCAGCTGGAGACAGTGAGTGAGTTGTCTATCATTAAAGTTGTTTTCTACTTAATCCAAGATGATATAGAAAGCTTCAGATAAGTCTGACTCTCCCCTAGCTCTGTGAATATTTCATTTTAATTTTCATAATAATTTGCAGTCTTTATCATTTAAGCGTAAGTAATGATCTTAAGTTTTTTGTTGTTGTTGTTAACAGGTGTGGGTGCCTGGCTCAGACTTAAAGTGTGATGAGTTGTATACCCTGGTAATCTGGGTGAATCCAGTTAAGGAGCTGTAACTTAAAGTCGTGTATACCACACCTAATGTCATTGCCCTCAACTCAAACCAACAGATATGAGTTATTGATGCTAGTTATCACATAAAAATGAAAATTATATTTTTCAGATGGACAAAACTATTTCAAGTGTATTTTTAGTTAAAGTAAGTGGATAATATATGTGTGGTATAATATTTTCAAAGTGCTGAGAGAGAAAGAGAAGGGAAGGATGGATGGTGGGAGGCAGTGAATGATGGGGTACTCCCCACCAATAATTAAATAGCCAGAAAAATAATTGCAAAGAATAGGTTGAAGTAAAATTTATTTTCCCATAAACCAAATGCAAGAGATTTTCTACTAAGGATAACTACTAACGAATATACTCCAGGAAGAAGGGAAATATTATCAGGAGAGCATGAAATAAAAACAATGTTTTTTTCTTTTTTCTTTCTCCAAAAAGGAAAGATCACCAAGAAGAAATAAGTCCAGATTCACCATCAGTTCAGTGATATGAAGCCCAGAGTCAGAATATACATGTTTTATAGAAAATATGGTGGTGCATTGTTTCTTGGAAAACAAAATGGATTGAACGAGGGCAAGTGTGACTCTAGATAGCCAGTTTGTAGGTTACTACAGTGATTTTGACATTAGAGGGAGAGAAGTTGAGTAAATACAGAAGCAATTGTTAGAACTGACAGCATATGGTGGTTAAGGAGCTGTGAGGAGTAAAGGCTAGCCAGGATGCAGCAAAAACCTCTGGGTAGTGTCAGGGCCTTATCCCAAGATAGGAAACAGTCAGACTAGGGGACAAAATCACTAGTTTATTTCCAGAGGGATGATAAAAAAAAATGTCTTTGAACCATCCAGGTTGAAGATGTCAAGTGGGTAGTTGAATATATTGGTATAACATACTAGGCAGCTGAGGAAACTTGCTTTGGGATTCCAAAAAAAAATGATTTGGAACCCTAATAACATAGAGTAGGAGCCCACAGCCCTCCCAGTCTCCGGGGATTCCTGATGGCAGGGCAGGTGGTAGAGAGGCGGGCGAGTAGATTGTTTTCTTCTCATCTCTGCTGGAATTTTGCTTCCATTGAGTCTGTTGAGTAGACCAATTGTCTCCTTCTCCTCACATGCTGTCTTTTCTTCTACATTGTCATAAGTATAGAAAAGAGCCCCATTTTGTTGGTAACAACATCAACAACAATGATTATTTACAACAAGGCCTTTATTTCCCCAATCTGAAGTTCTGGGGAAATGGCAGGGGTTGTTTTCCAGCATCCTTGTTTTTCAGCTTTGCCAAATACTGTTCAGTCATCTTTTTCTGGATCCTTCCTGTAGGGTCTCCTGGGGAAGTCAGTCCCCCTCACCCCACGTAGCACAGACCTTGACACCTTCCTAGTGTCCACTTTGCTCCATGCTCACTTTCACCTTTCCCTAGTATCACAAAGATCTCCTCCTGCACGGAGACCCAGTCCCCACCTTTCTGCAGCCCAGAACTTCCAGAGGCAGTGACATATCAGCCTTTTCCTTCCTACAGTGAAACACAAAAGCATTTAATTTTCTCTGTAAATAAGACATGGCAGAAGTAGCAACAGTTTTTTTGCAGTTTTTGGCCAGGGCTGGGCTTGAACCCGCCACCTCCAGCATATGGGGCCAGCCCCCCCACTCCTTTGAGCCATAGGCGTGCCCCTCTTAGGTAACTTTTATTCCATCCAACATTGGGTCTTCAGTCCAAGCTGACATCACCAGATGCACAGAATAGATCTAGAGAGCAACATCAAGGGCAGGTGGTCATGTCCAATTACATGTGCTTGACTATCATTCACTGTCTTGGGAGGCCCCAAGAGGGTAGAAAATAGGCATGCAGTAAACATGACATTTCTTGGGTGATTGGCCTCTGCAAATTTCTCACCCAATCCTCTAGTTTGCCCCTGACAAGTTCCATGGGTTTGTTGGCAGCACAAATCTCAGATGTTCTCATGTTTCATCCAGAGATGTCCCTGCCTTAGCCATAAATAGAAGATAGGAGAACCAGAGATGATAGGCAGGGACTATATGTCACCAGGCAGACACAACTGGAGCCTATGCCTTAAGAATATAGTGGGAACTTCCTAAAAACTAGTTCAACCTCTAAGCTGACAGCTAAGATAGCTAAGATCTGTTTTAACTACCCCAGGGGAGACTAAGGCAGGGCTTGAACCTGGTCAAGTGTGAATGAGTGAGTGTAACCCTTGAGCCCACCTAGCAAGGTTTTCTTATTTAACTTTGAGGTTGGAATGATCACAAAGGACTACAACCAGGAACAGTAATAGGCGGGCCCTAGAATAGTGGGCTCTTCATAAAAATCCTCTTCATTTGCAGTTGCAGCTTCTATATTTGTGTGTGCCTCAGTGTGTCCCAACCTTTGCATGTCATGACAAATACAGACTCTAGTAAATGTTAAAAACCTTTAGAGGACCCAACGATGCCAGGCCACTACCTCTGTTTAAATATATGGCTATGAAACTTTAGGTAAATATCTCTGGATATAAATTTCCACAGACTTAAGCCTCAGTCATGGCACAGCATTGTACTTAGGCATTATACAATCCTACAAATCTTCCTAATCCCTTGTTTATTCCACTGCCATTGATTGATAAAATAAACTTATTATCTCCACATTCTCATTTATTTAATGACCAAGGTGTAGTAACCCTGTAAAAATATTTTCCGGAAGAGGTGTTCATCGGCAAGCATTAGAAAATGCCATTTGGCTTCTCATGTAAATTTTAATTATCATACTAGTTAAAATGACTCTTCAGAGTTCATGTTTCTTATTTTGTTTTACTGGTATAGTGTTTCTTGCCAATATTTTCATTCTCTTTGTGCTTTAATCTGTAATTGTTTGGTGCTCACAAGTCATTCTGTTTCACCAATATTTGGCTTTATGATCTTTCCTTGCAAAGCCAAAAAGGCCCATGTGCGTGTGTAAGGAGAGTCTCTTGAAAAAAATGTTACCTCAGGTTTTATCACACTTGTGGTGTCTGTGTGTGTGTGTGTGTGTGTGTGTGTGTGTGTGTTTCTTTCTCACCACCTTACAAATTCTAGGCATGCAATTTGCTCTTTCTCTGTCTTCTGATAAACACACACAGAAACACACGCAGTCATACTTTGATTCTTGACTCATTTTCTATGTATTGATGCTGAAGGCCAAAGACTTTCCTTGTTATTTTATTATCTTGTCATTTCCAGTTTCCTAGAAGTTGGAATAAATCTTTCATTTGTTTTGATGTCGTTTTCCCTTTTCTGATTTTGCCCATCAAAGCATGGTAAGTGGAGTGGTAAACAAGATTAGGTGAGAGACCCCTCTAATCTGACAGCGTGTTGGAAAGAACACGGAATTCTTTTCCCTTTTCTTTGGCTAAACAAACCTGGATTCCAATCTTGATTCTATTAAGTGAGTGACCTTGGGAAACAGCTTATTCTCTGAGTCATTTCCTCACTCAAAAAAGTGAAAATCCTACTGCTTACTTTACTCACCTTAGAGAACTATTTTAAGGAGTTCACAAGAAAGCATTTATAACTCTCATGTACTATGCCAGGGACATAGTAGGTATCTATAAGTGTTGCTTATGTTCTTGTAAGGTTTTCTACTTACAAAGCATCCAAATGTGCTTCCCTCCAGTTTCAGAGGATGAGCTGGCCCATCTCTTTCAGAAGTTTCCCCTCCACCTGCCTTCTGGACCCCATTGCCTCTCACCCTCCTCAGGCTCTGTGCCTACTCTCGTCTCTTGTCCTACAGCTTCTCTTTCTCTCTCCCTGCCACCGGCCTTCAGCCTGTAACACTGGTCCAGATTCTCTCTCATCCTATTGGTACATGTTCTTTCACCTCTCATTCCTTGTTTTACTCTCATCTCCCCCTAAATCCTCCCTATCTCTGATCTTCAACTAAATGCTTTTTATAATGTGTTCCATCTCTGTTTTATCTTTTTTTTTTACTTCTCATTCTGTTCAAAGTCCACCTGTTATGTTTTAAATGTGTCCTCCAATGTTCATGGGCTGGGAACTTAATCCCCAGTGCAATAGTGTTAAGAGGTAGGATGTTTAAGAGGAGTTTAGGTCATGAGGGCTCTGTCTTAGGAGTGGGTCACAGGAGATCCTGTTAAAAGGATGAGTTGCTCGCCCTTTCTTCCCCCTTGTGCACACTGTCTCACTGTGGGGTGCCTTCTGCCATGTTATGATGCAGCATGAAGGCTCTCACCAGATGTAGACCCCCAATCTTGGACTTCTCAGCCACTAGAACTGTAAGAAATTAGTATCAGTTCTTTATAAATTACCTAGTCTGAAAGTCTCAAGTATTCGGTCAGAACAGCAAAATATGAACTAAGACACCACCACTACTTGGCCTTTACTCAAGTCGAAAATGCTGGGGCACACATTACTAGGGATATTTTTTTTAATTCATTTTTAAATTATTATTTATTGAAATATAATAGTTGTATGAATTTTAGTGGTACTTGTGATATTTTGATACATGTATACAGTGTGTAATGATCAAGTCAGGGTAACTGAGATATCTATCACCTCAAACATTTATCTTTGTTTTGGACATATTCCAATTCTAGCTATTTTGAAATATACAATGACGTATTATTAAACACAATCTTTCTACAGTGAAATCAAATATTAGAACTTATTCCTCCTACCTACCTGTGTTTGTTTTTAATAAATCATATATACATAGAACATGAATACATTTATGCCTTTGTGGGATTCAATGTGTTGATTATTTGTACAAATTGGAGTGCTTACATCCTCCTAATTAACATAGCTTTCACCTCATTTACTTCATCACAGTGTTAATACATTTGTGTTCCATACTTGATACATTTGACTTGTACCCTTGCCATATGCTCCATAGGTATGATCCCACCATTAACCCTCCTAAATGTGTTTTTGTTCTCATTGACCAACTTTTCTTCATCTCCCCTCCTTCCTACCCTTTCTAGCACCTCTGGGACCCAGCATTGTACTCTACTTCCATGAGATCTCCTGTATTTCTTAAAGTAAAGGTCAAGGTTGAAAGAGATACAATCTTCTAGTTCAATGGCTTAATTGAATAAAAGTATATTTCTTATTCATCTAATAGTTAAGTTTTGATCCTGGCCAAGAAGTTCTCCAATTACTGATATAGGGAACCAATTCTTTATTTTACTCTTTGACTCTGCCTTCTTCAACATACGGTTCCCTGGAGGGGGGTGTCTCAATTCTAGCCATCCAGAAGTAGAAAAGAACAGGGAGAATCATGTAATGGCAAGTGTGGGCTCTAAAACTACCATGACTGATGTCTGTCTTTATGAGAAGAAGGAAATTTGGACACAGAAAAATAGCTACGTAGGGAGAATACCATGGAGCGAGGAAGTTGGAAACTGGAGCGATGTAGCTGTAGACTAAGGAACTCTAAGGATTGCCAGCAACCATCAGAAGCTAGAGAGAGGTGAGGAAGGACAATCTTCCACCTTGAGAGCCTTCAAGCAACATGGCCTGCTGACACCTAGGTTTTAGACTTCTAACCTCCAGAACTGTGAGACAATAAATTTCTGTTGCTTCAGGCTATCCAATTATGATACAGTTCTAGGAAATTAAAATACAGCTAAACCTAAAATGGTATACATCACTACTCTTCACCTTGAATTGGTCAAAAATCAGTGCCATGAGCGCACTCAACGACAAAGCAATCAGGCAAGTATAATCTAGCTGTGTGTCTAGGAAGAAAAAAAGAATATGAGTCTGAGTGATCAGCCAACACTGTCTGCCACCCCTCTATGTGACCAAACATATTTAGTCATCTTCTGTTGCATCTGACACTATGGTCCATATTGGATGTTGATGAGGAAGTGGAGGGTGGTGGTGACCAGGTATTGTGTGCTTGCTACATGCCAAAATCTAGATAAGATGTTAGTTATGCCTATTATCTTAACCTTTCACACCAACTGTGCAAAGAAAGGATTATTATCTCCTTTCTCAAAAGGCACTTTCCTGGCAGCTCACTCCATTTTATTTCTGTGACCCCACATAATTCTTTTAGATTTCCATCTCTTTGATTATTGTTCTTTTGTCACTCTTTTTGTTTTATTTTGTTTTGTTTTTTTGAGACAGAATCTCACTGTCACTTTCTGTAGAGTGCTGTAGCATCATAGCTCACAGCAACCTCAAACTCTTGGGCTCGAGTGATCCTCTTGCCTCAGCCTCCTGAGTATCTGGAACTTTAGCAGTCCACCACAATGCCCGGATATTTTTAGAGACAGGGTCTCACTCTTGCTCAGGCTGGTCTTGAACCCGTGAGCTCAGGCAATCTACCTGCCTCACCCTCCCAGAGGACTAGGATTACAGGCAAGAGCCACCACAGCTGGCCTCTTTTGTCACTCTTGTAGGTCTTCTCATAGGCACGTCTTAGACTTAGGTGTTCTCTGGTTATGTACTTGGCCTTTTGTTCTTCCTAATCAACATGCATTCCCTTGGTGGCTTCATTCTCCTTTTGAGACTTTACCTGCATCTGTATGTTGATGACTCCAACATCTAAGTCTGTATACCTAATCTTTTGCCTGAACTTCAGAATGACATATCCACATACACCTACTGCATATATTCTGCAGTACCTGAAAGTCAGGTACTCTCCTAAAGGTACTTTTCCAATTTTATTCTAAAAATTATCTTCCTTTTATATTCTCATAGCAAGTGACACCACCCAGTCACCCAAATCAGAAAACTAGTGGTAGCCGTCAATTCTTCTGGCTTTTGACCAATGTAATCTTGTAGGTATAATTTTGAACTACCTCCCTCAGCTTCCAACCATCTACTGTCTCATTATTCTTCCCTGAATTCTATTTCAGTTTCTCTTGATGATCTCATTTAATAAGTTTGCCTCCTTCAAATCTATTATCCATACTGGTACCAGAATGTTCTGTTTGAGATGCTGGTTGCCTACAGATGTTCCCTGTTCACTCTTCAATGACTCCTGTTTATATACCGATCCAGGTACCTTAGCCTGGCATAGAAAGCCATTAATGGCCTTTGTCTTCATACCTCTTTCTTCTTCAGCCTCACACTGTCATCTTTTCCACGGTGAACTTTGTTCTTGTAGTAATAAACTGTTTTGGTTCTCCCAGTACAGCGTGCTGTTTCAATCCTCCATACTTTTACTTAAGCTGGTTCCTCTCCCTGGTGACCTCGTCTCTTCTACAGAGTAGATGCAGAAATCCTTATTGATGTGTCCCCTCACATGACCATGTTCCCTGGGGGCAGGGAAGCTTGTCCCAGTATCTAACACAGTAGTTTCTGGAGCTTAGTAGATGCTTGATTGAGTTGAGCTTCTTGCAGAGGACGTAATGACCTGGACAGAGATTTCAGAGTCTGAAGATGAACATAGATGATAGCTCATCACCTCCGTACCCAGAAGGAAACAAGACACTACATAAAAATCTGTGAAAAGTACATTTCAGAATCATTAAAGCTGTCAAAAATAGAATATAAAATATACAAAGCCCTGAATTTTGTCTGATTTATTGTTTTAAGGAAAAAATAAGCAGCAATGATTTTCCCTTCTCTCACTCCCTACTCTCTGCTCCCTTCTCCCTCTTGTTCTCATCTCTTCCCCCCACTCTCTTTCCTTTCTTTTATATAAAATAAGCTTTGACTTTTGTATCCTAACCGAAAAAAAAATCTGTAATGTTTCCATGCTTCCTGGAACCTCTGACTTCAAAAGCTGATGATTTGCATTATCCTCTTAACATGCTATCAGTGCTTCTCTCCTGCCCAAGTGAATACCACCAGGACTTGACATTTAGGGAGAGGCTATCAGAAGCCAAAGGACTAGCAAACATTATTTTGGTGATGAAGAACTACAAAGAGCTTAGTCCCACAAGAAGTCAGGAGAAAAACAGAGTTAGAGTTCACCTAGGAACCTGTGGTATCATGTGCACTTCCTTCACAATAAGCAAGGCCTTTGGGTTTTAAACTCTGTATTGTGAAAGTTTCACACATACATGAAGTAAATGTGAGTGTGAAATAAGCCTTCACATCATCCAGTTTCACCAGTTATCAATATTCTGCCACTTATGAGTCATCTCTACACTCAGAACCTCCCTATACTTTATTCTTCTGACTTAAACTTATGGCTTTGGTTTCACATATTCAAAAGAATAAGGCCAATATACCTTACAGCTTAGACAATGAAGTTTGCAAACCCATCCTCGAAAAAGTACTACATACCTCATTGCTGAATATCACTAGAGTCACCTTTGAGGTTCTCCACTTAGGAAGCTATGCACTGATGCCAGCACCTAGGTCACCCTTCAAAGCAAATTGAACCTCTTTTCCTGGAATGACCATTAGTGCTATCATGGTGGGAGGTCTGACAATTAAATTTACAAACTCATCCTAGAAAAAGTGCTACCTACCTCATTAGTGAATATATATAGTATTAAAGTCACTTTTGAAGTACTCCCCTTGGCCATCTGGTGACCACAATGATATTCAGCAGTGAGATATGTAGCACTTTTCCTAGGATGAGTTTGCAAACTTAATTGTCAGACCATACGACAATAGCTGTGATGGCCACTCCCAAAAAGAGTTCCAAAATTGCTTTCAATGGTTGATTAGTTGCTGACATCAGTGCATAGCTTTCCAAGGGGAGGACCTCAAAGATAACCATAGTGATATTCAGCAATGAGGTGTGTAGTGCTTTTTCTAGGATAAATTTACAAACTTAATTGTTCAACCTCATATGTTAAAAATTTTCCATCATGAAATTACTAACATTATAAATATGAAATATTAGATTTGTATTGCTTGTTTTTATTGCTTTAAATTTAAAATAACTTATTCTTTGCCTAGTTTACTTAATAAAATGTGGCCAAAAAAGTCAACAAAAATAATTAATCATTGCTCCTATAAATTATATTATTTCCACTTCGAAATTGTTTCCAGAAGCACTTTCGTGTAGTGGTTTAAGACAGGAGCAAGCACATTCTAGCCCACTGATAAATCCATCCCCCTGCCTGTTTTTGAAAATAAAGTTTTATTAGAATGCAGCCATACCCATTCATGGCTGTTCTTGGGCTACGTTGGCAGAGTTGGCAGCCTATTTGACCGGCATAGCATAAAACATTGTTTATCTGGCTGTTTGGTTTAGAGCAGCAATTTTCAGCCAACGTGCCATGAGAGCGTCTTAGGTGTGCCGTGAAAATCTTTAAAGATAATTAATTAAATTATTTTTGAAAGATGTAAAAGCACAGTAAATACAGATGTTATAATTGTACATGAACTTTATGGACACACTTTATATTCTTTTTTTCACTCTTTTTTTTGGGGGGGGTGTCAACATAATTTAAGTGTGCCAGGGAAGTTTATAGGTTCAAGTATTCTGTGAGATTTTTTAAAAGGTTGAAAAACACTGGTTTAGAATATGAGCTTTCTCTAATCATCCATATGGTGTTAGATGAGTCACTTAATTTCTCTGAGATTATTTAATACCTGTAAATAGGAATGAAAGTCAAGTCTAACTCACAGGGTTGTTTTGATGCTCAAAAGAGGTAATATATGTAAAATACTTCAAAAATTTGAAGAGCGGCACATAATAAGCACTAGTATTTAGCTTTATTATCATTATCAATATTATTGGTAATGGTAGGAGCAGTATTGTAGTCAAATAAACCAGTGGACTTCACATTGCAGCCATGTCACTTAGAGTCTTGAGGAAATGTTATTCTGGCCAGGCACATTTCTATATCTATAATAGGGAGATAATTGTCCCTTCCTTGTGAGATTTTTGAAAGTAATAAAGATGACAAGGCCTTGGGACATGGAATGCATTTGTCAAATAGGGGCTACTGTTATTAGTGTGTTTTTTTCAGGTTTTCTTTGCTTGAAAGTTGCCAGCATATAATTCCTTATAAAAATCTGGTGGACAGGTACTCAAAAGCCCCATGTGGATAATTTCTTGCAGTCTAGAGGGTAGAGAATCTGAGAATTTAGGAGCCTTGTTTTGTTTTATTTTGTTTTGATTTTTGCAAAAGCAAGTGTCTCCTTAAACAAACTTCAGGTCCTAAGACTGATATATACACATTCACTATTAAAACTAGAACTGTAAAGTGCAAACACCTCAGCTGAGAGGGGAGACATGCCAGTGAAGGTATCAGGGGGGTGGGATAAGTGTTCCAGGCAGAGGAGGAAGTAAGGTGATCAGCTCACCTTGGTTTACCCAGCACTTACTGGGTTTTAGGGTTGAAGGTCCTAAATCTCAGGAAACTCCTAAATCCCCCTAGTAAACCAAAATGGTTGGTCACATTAAGAGAGACGAGAGTGCGCCTAGAATTCAAGAGCATCAGCAAGCAGGCAAGTGTGCTTGGAGTGAAGTGAGTGTTGGGGGAAATGACAAATGATGAGGTCAGTGGTGATGTGGGGATGTCAGTTAGGTAGAACCATGTCAGGCATTTTGAGGATTAGCTTTGCTTGGAATAAAATGGAAAGCCAATGGAGAGTTAGCATCGTAGTGACATGAGCTAATGTCTCTTATCAAAGGCCCATGCTGGTTTCTATTTTGAGAGTCAAGAAGGCAGCAGCAGGGAAACTACTTAGGAGCTACCGCAGTGACCCAAGTGCCGGAGGATAGTGGCTCAGGCCAAAGTCAGAGCAGCAGGAAGTGAGAAGTGGTAGGCTTCTGGATGTCTGGTACGGGTAGGGTGAACAATTCTCTGACAGATTGGATATGGAGTGGATATGGAGTGTATGTTAGTTTGTCTTGTGCTGCTACGACAACAGAATACTACAGACTGGATAATTTATTAAAAAACGAAGAAGAGGAAATTTCTTTCTCACAGTTCTGGAGGTGGGGAAGCCTAATACTGAGATGCCGGCATCTGCTGAGGGCTTTTTTGGTGTGTCAGCCATGGCAGAAAGGCAAAGAGAAGGTGAGAGAGAGTAGAGATTGAACTCACAGTCTTAAATCCTTTTACAATCAGCATTAATCCATTCGTGAGGGTGACACATTAACACCTCCCCCCCCCATTAGGCCCTATCACTCAACATTGTTGCATTGAGGATTAAGTTTCCAATATGTACTTTTTGGGAGGCCACATTCAAACAATGGCAGAGTGAAAGAATAAAAGAATCAGGGGTGACTGTTGAGTTTTTGTCCTGAGTCAGTGATAGGGTATTGCCATTTCCTGAGACTGAGAAGAATAGCTATTTCAGGGGGAATCAAGAATTGAGTTTGAGATACATGTTAGATATGCAATCAGAACTATTCCATGGGCCGTTGAATTTACATGTTTGGAGTTCAGAGAGATGAGAATGCTGGATGTTGTTCATTATGAGGCCAAGACACTCTCTATTTGCTCACTTCATCCTGGAGGTTGGTATTTCACATTGTAGCTACTTTCCACAAACATTTTATTATAATTTTGTCCTATATTGATATGTCTAAAAATACAGTGTGATGATAATTCCATCTCTTCATAACAGGTGTTGATTGAAATTGAGATATAAGTATAGGCTATCGTATGTTTGTTTTCCCACAAGACTTTAATGACTTTGTCTATTAGTTTAACATAACAAAGTTTTGAATATCGGGAGATATTTCATCATGCAATATTATGTTCTTGAAGAATGACTAAAGCTACTGTTTGGTTGATTTAAAAAGAGTTTTTTAAACTAATTTTCAAATGACAGAGTTATTTTGTGTTATCCTGAATTGTTTTTTGCCTTTCAAGATAAAATATATGGAGTTGGGTTGTATTAAGCCTAGTGAAATACACTTTGAAATACAGTAGTGAAATTAGTTATTCTCTTCCCTCCATCTCCTAAATAAGACTTAGGGTTAAAAGTAGTGCCGTAAAATGTGCCAATTTTCAGTGAAGGAAAATTAAGGCCTAATGTTGTGCATTACCATTGCTAATATATGACAGTAGAAGAAAAAGTTACCTTGACTTTGCATTAATGGAAAAGAGTCACCTGTGTTTTGGTTCCAGCCTGTAGAGTAATCAAAGACAAAGTGGTTCTCAACTTTGAACACTAAAATCATCTAGAGAGCCTTAAAAATACCTGGGTCCCACTCCCAAAGATTGTGATGTAATTGGTCTATAGTGTGATCTGGACATCAGGATTTTGAAATGTCTCAAGGTGATTTTATTCTGCAGCTAAATGTGAGAAATCGTAATATAAAATAGATTCTGATACTAAGTTTGCTAGTTCATTCAACAGTGAAGATTTTTTACAGTAAATTAATCAAATAATAAGAACATTGTTCGTTCCTTATCATCCCTATATATTGGTTGAAATAACATTTTGATTTGCAGACACTGCCCCTTGGGGAAATTTTCTAACCTTTATTTTTCTGAATTCCTCTTATTTCATTAGTTTCTGCTATATTTTTTTTCTTTTTTCTCTGATTCACATCAGCAACATAAATAAACATTTCATGTAAATAATACAATAGCCCTTGATGATTACAATATAGTCTTAACCTTATGTGATTAAATCTGAGTTAGGAATCTCTCAAAATTTCGTATGAATTAAAATGTTAATAATCTATCCATTAAGATAATTGAATTTGGAAATCTATAACTAAAAATATGAATAGCCAATACAAGGAGAAAATATCCTTGTGATTATATTTTCAGAATAGCCATTTATAAACAGTAAAATATGTGTCTGACTAGTTGTATCAGTTAGCTTTGGCTGTGTAATAAATCACCCCCAAACTCAATGGCATACAGATTAAACATTTCCCATGAGTCTGCAGGGCTCAGCTGATGTAGGCTAAGATCAGTTGGACCGCAATTGGCCTCACTCAGGTGCCTCTAGGATGGCTCTCCTCTATATGATTCTCATCCTCTTGCTGGCACTAGTGCGTTAGCATGGACATGCCCTTCTTATCATAGTGATGGAAGCACAAAAGAGCAAATGGAAATACAAAAGGCCCCTTGAAGTATAGGCTTAGAAGTGACATAGTAGCTCTTCTTCTTTATTCTTTTGGTGAAAGCAGTCACTGGACCATGCCCAGAATTACAAAGTGGATTGGGTCATACCTTCACATGGGAGAACACAACAGTCACCTTACTGAGACCATTATTAAAATCTACCATACTAGTTGATCTTGGCTTTTTCTTATGTTTAAAAGGAACATAAGGAAAACTTTGCAATAAAGTAGGTATGATTCATGTATGCTTTCATATTTGAATCCTTTCCTCTGGAAATAATGTGTAGTATGTATCTACTGTGATTATATTTTCAGAATAGCCTATAGCAGATTTTGGAGACTGAATTAGATGTCTATACAGATGTTCCTTGATTTACGATGGGCTTATATCACAATAAATCTATCATAAGTTGAAAATACCATGAAGTCAAAAATGCATTTAAGATACCTAAGCTACTGAACATCATAGCTTAGCCTACCTAGCCTACTTTCAGAACACATATATTAGCCTACAGGTGGACAAGTCATATCCAAAAAATGCTGACTATGCAATGTATTGTGGAGTATGGGTTGTTTATCCTTGTGATTAGAGGGCTGACTAGGAGTGGTGTGAGAGAGCAAGGAAAGATCAAAATTTGAAATATAGTTTATATTGAATGTGTATCACTTCCACATCATCATGTAGTTGAAAATCTTAAGTCAAACTATTTATTTAATATAAGACTGATACCATCAATATAATCAAAAGGGAGAAAGAAATGCCCTCTTTCTCTATACTATAGGTATATGTATTTAGATGGGAAAAAAATATTTTAAGAATGACTTCAAAGTACCTTGTCATTTCTCCAGATTTCTTCTATAATACTAAACACTGGTCATTTGAATAATTTTGGTTATTATGACAGCAAATTCCCCTACCTTTATAATATAAAAACTGTTTAATGCTCCAAACATATTCCTCTTTTTTCTAAGACAGATTGGATACTTGAAAATGAAATCTTGAAGCGTGGTTATTAGTGTTAGTCTTAATAAATTCCATAACAATTATTGGTTCACTTTTTGGTTACTGACTGTTGGCAAAACAGTGTTAAGCTATTATTTGTCTTATTGATTTACATATATTCTTCTATATGGAAAGTGTTTGAGAGGAGGGATTCACTTGAATATTATGAGTTCTCCCATGGTTTTGTGAGGAGAAGCCAGTATTCATTTCCTTAAAACAGCTATCACTAGGAATTTTGCTGAAGAGGGGACTAGGGGTCAAATCCATGGAAAGTAAAATCCCCAAGATGAGGTGGGAAGGGCTCTGGGATAATGCATACCACACTACTGGGTTTCCTTACAGAAGTTGAAGACTATCTTTAGAAATCTACCAGGGAGTTTCTGGGTCTCCTGAAGTTCCCTGCTAGTCTTTCTCCTCCGGAATATATTGCTGTCCTTGCTGTTTTTGACAAAAGCAACAGTAGTTGTTAAGGTAATTACACCAAATCACAGTAATTTAACACAATAAAAGTTTGATTTCTTGTTCACATTCCTGACCTGTGCAGTTGTGATGGAGGGTGCCCAACTTTACCTAGTCATTCAGGGATCCAGGCTCCTTTCATCTGATGGATCTACCTACCTCTAGATCTGTAGCGTCATCTCCAATTAGCTAGCAGATTGGGGAAAAAGAGTGTTTGGGAGATCTTTAATTGCTCAGGCTTGGAAACAGCACTTTTCACATTGCATTGACTATGGTTCATCACACAGCCATGGCTGACTGTAAGTCAGAAAAACATAGCCTTCCTGTTTGCCCAGGAAGAGGAGGAGAACATGAATACCTTTGAGTGGTAGCAGGCCCTGCCATAACTGCAGAGAGGAAAATTCAAGGATTGCAATTTTATTGTAAATACACACTAGGCAGGAGGCTCTTACTCTACCTGGAGAGGTAGCTGAGCTGTAGAACAAAGAGCAGTGGACTTGCACAGCATGGAGTCGGGGTTCTAGTCCCAACTCTGTACTTATGAATGCTTAGGGGTTCATCCCTTCTATCTTCACCAATAAAAACGAGGGTATTAACCACTTTGGGTGATTTTTAAGGATCAAGTGGACTAATGGTTGGAAAATTACTTTGGAGGTATCATCATTTTGTTGTACTCTACCATCTCTTGTGCAGCACAAGGCATACCCTGAAATGGTCTCTCTGTGATTCTTTTGCCAAATATTAAGCATTTTATTTCATTGACAAGGGTAGTAAATCATTAGTTTCTTAGTGTGCACAGCCTTCTACAGGGAGTTATGTCTCTAATTTGGAGGCCCAGGAAGTTTTGATAAAAATATCATTTAAACATTTACCATCTTACTGAGAATAGTCTTCAAGATTCCTACTTTTCTTTTTAAAAAAAATCCACAGTTGTTACCTGCACTGAAAGTTTGGCCATAACCTGCATTTAGATGATATACTTTCCATAAGTCATAAAATGGTACATTGGAAATGAATTAAAATAAATAACATCCTGGAAAGATGATTCTAAATGTCCTTGGCTGCTTATCCTTGAATTTTCTGATTGGATTTCCTCATTTGAATATAGCTATTTGGATAGAATGGGGAGTGGGAGGTGAAATTGGACTGTTCCTTTTGGTTCTGTTGCTATTTCCATATTTTTTATTCTTCTGTTGTTTACCAATGTGGAAGGCTGGGATTGTGGCTTTGTGTCACATAACTAGGTAATCTCAGTCTATCAATCAAATTATAACATCTTGAATTATGTGAATAAGAGTTTGGGAGAAGCCCAGGAGGCCACTTGGAGTAATGGATGCAGCCCTGCACTAGAAACCACACATCTTGTCTTATTGCGTGATGGTAGAATAATGCTTACCTCCTCAGAGGACCCCAGGTTTTTCATTATAAAATTAAAAGTAATCTTGGAAGGTCTTTTAGAAGTCTTCTAGCTACAGGCCATATTCTAGACATCAAGTGACTGGCAAGGCTCTTCTACAGTTTTTTAAAGTAGGGATGGAAAACTTATGACACATTTTGAGTCCACTCACATCATTGGTGAATACTATTTCTAGCTGTAATTTACTGTTGAAAGAACCAAGTTTTCCTTTGAAAGTGCATCTAAATAATGCCATTAGAGTGGTAGTGATTTTGAACACCTGGCCTCAGCAGATATTTTGTAGTGTCTGGAGACAATTTTTGTTGTCACAACTGAGGTATGAGGAACACAACTGGCATCTTATGAGCAGATATGAGGGTGCTGCTAACACAGCCTCCAGTGCCCAGGGTGCCCCTGCCCCATCTGTCAAAAGTTATCCAGACCCAAATGTTAGCACTTAATACTTCTGAGGCTGAGAAACTGCTTCAGAGACAGAGGCAGAGACTCAGATTCTCTAACTCTGTGGCACCAGCATAAAAAGATGCATTTTCAGAGAGAAATAGATATTTGAACCATGTTTAACTTAGAGTTTGGCATGGATGAGGAGCGTAAGAAATATGCAGAATGAGAAGATGGTCCTAAAAAGCATGGACTTAGATTTGGTGACATTTAGTTTCCCAAATTTAAATGGATGGGTGAAAAGTTCTCTCTGGTGAAATTACTGATTTCTGGGTCCTTCAGAAAGTATTTCCAGATGCAAAAGTACCCATGTACCTGCAATCTGTAATATCCTCTACTGGCTATAGACCATATGTAGAATTTCTTTTTTTGCTTTAGTTTTGTTACTTAATTTTTTTCGCCAACTAATTCTTTATCCTGCCATTCTGATGAGGAATATTATTTAGCATGCCATTGTCTTTTAAAAAAAAAAATGCTTCTAAAATACTTTCTTTAGTTTGTCTTGGATGCAGTGCATAATTGGGCCATGTGTCAAATAATTTTCTATTCTCTTAAAACTTTCTCACCATCTGGTTGATTCATAGCTCCTGAAAATTGAAATCAGTGTGTTAATTTCCCTTAAAGAATTTCAAGAGAGGAGAAGATACAGGGCAGCTTTGACATTGCAATTAGGTAACTAGTAGGACTAAGTGATTATAATCAAGTCCTGTGACAATCTCATGAATAGGAGTTTACCTAAAGATTGTTTTACTCTTCATTTTCAGATAGGCATATATAGGAATACACATATATACACACGTATATCTTGTGTATCTACATATGTATGTGTACATATCTCCACATATGTATTTATATGTGACATAGAGAAAGAAAATAATGTCTATAGTTAAAAACTAATCAACAGATTTCTATTGTATTCACTTACACATTATTGTTTCTTTGGCAAATCTATGAAGAGGACGACATGGCATGAACTTGAAGTAGAGGCTATGGTTTAGTTAATGGTGTTGTGCCAATGTCATCTTCCTGGTTTTGACACTATACTATAATTATGAAAGATTGAGTTAGCATTTAAAGAACCTGGGTGAAAGGTTACATGGGAAGTCTCTGTTTACATTTTGTAATTTCTTTTGACTCTAAAATAAAATATTAATAAAAAACAAGCAGACCGATCTTCCTGCTTTCAACAGTAATATCAACATAAATAGTCCTCCCGTAAAAGAAAGTATACCGTGCATTTTTGTTGGAAAATTTCATAGTACTCCCATATACACTATGCAATTCCCACCAGTCAGCTATAAAACTATTAATGTATTATATGTTAATTAATGAGACTTTTTATAGAAATAGTAATTTCTTTTATGTAAGTTTTTATCAACATATCATATGCTTACAAAATAATGCCACAATTCTACAGCTAGTGAATGCTCACAAAATAAACACTCATGTAACCAGCACCCAGATCAGGAACCAGAACATGACCAACACCCAGAGCCATCCCTCCCAACCCCCAGCTGGTCCCTTTTCCAGTCCCTAATGGGGCCCTACCTCTACCAAGGTCAGAGATATTCTGACTTCTGGTACTAGAGATTAGCTTCGCCTGTTTCTAACTTTAGCAAAATGCCTCATGTTTTCTGCCAGGAGAAAGTGTAGGATCAGCACCTACAAAGGTTGCATACTTCGCCACTCCAGAGGCTTCCATCCTCACACAGATGAGCTCTTTTCTTTGATACTCACCTGTTCCAGGTGAGCTAAACTAAACAGGGCAGATTTTCTATAATTTTGTAACTTTAAAATTTCTGACCTTGGCTTTGTCATTACAAGATAAAAGTCACATGTTTTATTCAGATGACAGTGAGAGCTTTTTTGCCTGGTGATTAAATAGTCATTATTATACCTTTTGTCATTAATGAGTTCCATAGGCAAGTGCATCTCAAACTTTGGGAGCAACAGACTCCCCCTGAGAATCTAATTATAATGCAGATTCTCATGCAGTAGGTCTACAGTTCACAGATTGTGCATTTCTGCTAAGCTCTTGCTTCTGCTGATGCTGTTAGTATCAAAAGGGCCCTATTTTGAGTGGCACTGATGTAGACATTGTCTAATCACCAGGACAGCGGTGTATGTTGGTTAATAGCAGGGACTAGGTGATTGATAGCAGGGACTAGGAGACTAGAATACCCAGATTCAAATCTTGGTTCTCCCATATGCCTGTGGACTTTGAAGAATTTCCACCCCACTTTCTTTCAGTTTATACATCTATCAAATGGGGAAAATAGTAGTAGGGTTTTGAGAGGATTAAACAATGCAGTGCATGCAGAGTACTTTGAACATGTCTGCAAGTAAATACTCGATAAACACTCATTATTATTCAGTGATTTGGGCATTTGGAAATGCTCTGTCTATCCCTGGCATCAAAATTGCAGTCATGTGGCCTCCTAGGTAGGTGTGCATTTATTTCTGGAAGAAGTATTGAAAATAAAGTGTTGGTGTTGGCATTTGGGTGAGAATCCTAAAGTCATTGATACTGAGGGCTACTCTGCTGCAGAACCTGGAATCAAGTAAATGACAGGGTGGCAGTGATTGGAATCACTGAAGGGATGACAGAGGGCAGGTTGTTGATCTCTGAGCAAGGCCTCATGAAATGACTATGGTTGTTGGGCCTAGGATGAGTTGTAGAAGGGTCAGTTTGGATGACTTTTTATTAAGTCAACTTCTCTTTACTCATAAAGTGATCTCAAAAGCTTACTTGGCCTACTTAAAGACTATAATAGTTCTTAACTAGTAATAGCTAGCTTGTGGGGAAATAAGTCAAGATTGAAAATACATACTACACCCCAGATATAGTTTTTTAGATACCATTTGTGTGAAACCCCAGTATAATAAAAAGAAAAAAAAATGGTCGTTTTAGTTGCCACTGCTAATGGCATACCCACTTAGTCATTTAGGGTACAACAGCGTCTACCTCCTATCAATTTTAGTCTTGTTCTTCTAGATACAGATGACTTTATAGGATAGTAAGTATTTTCGTTTGGTTTTGTTTTACAAAATGAACTTCTTAAAAAGCACTAAGAAATGCCAACATACAGGGAGTTTGGCAAGTATTAACAAGTTAATATCTGAAGTCGTTAAGAAGGTTGCTGTCCATTTTACTCAATTTGCCTGTATTTTATATTTTCTGCCAAAGTGCGGTATGACTCTTTTTAAGCACTTAGAGTAATTTGGCTTTCAAATGAGACACATTCAGAGACACCAGAAATTTTGCAAACATAAAAGTTGACACATTATTTTCCAAATACAGATTATTCCAGGAATAAAAAAAAAGACATAAATAATATTTTATGTGAATGCAGCGTGTATCATATGATATGCCAAGATGATAGTGCCCTCTTAGTTTATAGAAGCTTCTGGTTGCTTACAGCTTCAGCCTCATTAGTGGGGGTGATATTTTAGTCAAAGCACATTAGAATATATAATGTCCTGGTTATTAGGATACTTTTCATGTTTTGCTTTAAAGTGCCTGTGCCCTGCTGAGAGCAGAAAAATCTGTCTGCGACTCTTTTATGCTTCACGTGCAGGGAATTCCATTGGGAAGACTTTCCTCTTTCTGCTGAGTTTGCATCTCTACGTATCAAAAACGTGTATGATTTAATTTGCGTCCTTGACTGAAATGTTTCCTTATTGTATGGCCACTGTCACTTTGCTTCCCTCACGGAAGTGACAATGTTTCTGTGCTGCTATGCCATTTTTTTAAAAGCTCCAGTTTCCTCACTGTGGAATACTGTGAAATTATAGAATTTCATTCATGTGTTCATTTAGTCATTCAGTGACTTAAGTAAATTCCCTAAGATTTATGGGGTGTTCATGCGCAGAAGGGGGCACCTACGAAGGATACAGGGTATGGAATTAGCCCTTTCCCGTGGGCTTGGGGGCCACTCAATGGCTTCTAAGATGTTTTTTAAAGATTGAAAAAAATACTTAGGTATCTACTGTTTCTAATTAAAAATGAAAACAAAACTAACATCAGGTACAGATCCAGATTTTATGGAGTCAGAAACTTTGACATTATGAGAAGCCCTCTCTGGGAAGAATACAAAACTGTGAATACAAATCACCACAACTTCACCCAGAACCTCAGAAGGAGCCTTGCAATTAGAGTTCTTAAACAGAAATGTCTTTAGCCTGACAGGCAATGCACTTTGGAATAAAAACAGCATTTTACTCTGAACAAATACATGTTCGTTCTTAGGTTTTGTAAAAAAGAGAGAGTGCTGATAGAACAATAAAGCAAAGAAACAACATGATTGAGTCTCACAGTTTACATAAGCAGCCAAGGAATCCATTGAGTGCAGCTTTTGTTTCATATTTTCCTGCCCTGGGATTTGTTTCTGGAGAGACTTTAAAAGAAGGGAATGAGGAGGTAAAAGGGTCCAGTCTGTGGTCCTTCTGCCTTCAGTATGGAGCATTGTGCTCATTCCGTTTGGGACATGAAGATGGGTCCAGCTTTTCAGGAGCAAGTTTAGGAGATGAGACATATACATAAATAACCATAGCCCAAGATAAGAATTTCCTTTTTAGGAGGTGGCAAAACATGATGTTAAAGAAACTCAGCAAAGGTAAGATTACTGCCAGCTGAGGAAATATGAGTTTTCATAGGAAAGGTAATATTTCAGTCTTAATTTGATTGATGGGTGACATTTGAAGGTGTGGGGATGCAGTGAAATAGGATTTCAAGCAGAGGGCTTTGTGCAAATCCTGGAAGAAGGCTGGGTATCAGGGTGGCACTCCAAGAGGGTACAAGTGGGAAAGGAGTCTCCACCATGTACACCGGTAGGGCTAGGTACATTTGACCTTTTTACTGAATAGGCAATCCAAGAAGAATTTTGAGTTGGAAGTGATAGGACCTTTGAGAAGGATTAATGGACCATTTTAGGGTGATCTTGAGATCATTTTAGCTCAACCTCTCACTTTACAGATGAATAAAAATGGGCCCAGAAGAGGTAGTAGCTTGTCAAGACCACAGCACAAGGTGGGGGGGGGGGTCAAATTAGGTCTCAAGATGGGCAAAGTTCCATTGTTGCCACCAAGGCATCAAAGGTCAGGAACA
>CAUYPK010032639.1:0-14496 GCA_963574355.1 Loris lydekkerianus
CAAAAGTGTTCCCTTTTCTCCACATCAACACCAGCATCTCTGGTCTTGGGATTTTGTGATATAGGCTAGTCTCACTGGAGTTAGATGATATCTCAAAGTAGTTTTGATTTGCATTTCTCTGATGATTAAAGATGATGAGCAGTTTTTCATATGTCTGAAGGTCGAGCACCTGTCTTCTTCAGAGAAGTTTCAATGCAATTCATAATAGCCAAGTCATTGAAGAAGCCCAAATGCCCATCGACCCATGCATGGATTAATAAATTGTGGTATCTGTATATCATGGAATACTATGCAACATTAAAAAATGAAGACTTTACATCTTTTATGTTTACATGGATCGAGCTGAAAAATATTCTTCTTGGTAAAGTATCTCAGGAATGGAAATAAAAATCTTATGTACTCAGTACTACTATGAAACCAATATATAATCACTCAGACTTGCATATGAAAAATGAAACACAACTATAGCATAGGATGAGGGATTGGGAAATGGATGGATGTGGGTCAATAGAGGGAGAGTTAGTAGGGGGACCACACCTATGGAGCATAATGCAAGTACAAGTTTGATCTATCAGGTGTAGAACACAAATGTCTTAATGCTTTAATTCAGTAAATGAGGTGAAGGCTATGTTGATTAGTAGGATGTAAGCACTCTAATTTGTACAAATAATCAACACATTGAATCTCATAATTGCATAAATGTATTTATAAACTATGTACAAATGTCTCAATAAATAAATGTGCCATAATAAAAACAATTTCTTAGTACAGTATCACAAGAATGAAAAATCAAGTATTCAATGTACTCATTACTAATAAGAAACCAATAGGTAAACAACTACACACTCACATGAGAGATAAACATAATTATATTCAAGTGGGGGGAGGTAGAAAAAGAAGAAGGGAAATGGGAGCAGGGAGGGATATTGATAAGCACTCACCTAATGTGCATAATGTAAGGGTATACAGCACATGTTATAATTTAAGTGCTCAAATGCAACTTGATATCTGCCCTAAAAACAGAAACAATGTAGCTTACTCATTTGTACTGTCATATTCATCTGCAATAAATTAAAATATCAGCATGCACATTGTATAATGAAAGAGGGATCAATTCAACAAAAAGATATAACAATCCTAACATAAGCATTCCAATATTTATAAAACAAATTTTATATCAACAAAGAAAGGAAAAGAAACATCATAATAACCATGGACTTCAACATCTCTTTACAGAACTAGACAGATAATCAAGGCAAGAAAAAAAAAAAAAAAAAGAAAAAAGAAACCCTGGTCTTAAATCAAGAACAAACAGAACTAAGAAACATCCACAAAATATTCTACTCCCAAACTATACAATATACATTTTTCTTATCATAACATGACACATATTCAAAGAAATATATTTTAGACCACAAAACAAGTCACAGTAAATTTAGAAAATTCTAAATCATACCATGTACCCTCTCAGACCACAGTGGGTTAGAACTAGAAATCAATTTAAAGAAAAACTCTCAAAATCACACAAATACATGAAAATTAAACAACCTGCTGCTGAATGATCTTGTGTGAATGATGAAATTAAAATAGAAATTGAAATATTTTTCAAATAGAATGACATATACTACATAAATTTCCAAAATCTCTGGGTTATAGAAAAAGCAGGGTGCTAAAAGATAAGTTAATAATAGTAAATGCCTAAATTTAAAAAAAAGAACAAAAGTGAAATATTACAAATTAACAACCTAATGTCAAACACCAATGAGTGGGATAAAAAGCAAACCAAACACAAAGGTATCAGAAGAAAAGAAACAAATATCAAATAGAACTAAATGAAATGGAAAAAAAAAATAGAAAGAATAAATGAAAAGTTGCTTCTTTGAAAAGTAAACAAAGTTGATAGACACTACCTAAATTATCAGAAATAGAAGTCAAATAATTAAAATAAGCTGAATAAGAAATGAAAAAGCCTAGGGGGGGCAAGGTGGCGGACTGGAAGCAGCCTCCGACATAGCCTCCTCTCCAGAGAGGATAATGTCCATAGGGTATCCAATTTAGCTGAAGACAGGAAGCCCAGTCGAGAGAGAAGAGAGATAACTATAGGCCACCCTTGCTGAGGCCATCTGCTATTCCGAGGCAACAATTTCCAGGTACAAAACTCGAACAAAAGGAAAAATGCCCGACCCTTTTCCCAAGAAAGCTGCAGGTTCTTTTTTCCTCGTCCTTTCGCTCTTTGTGTGCTCTGGTGGAATTTCTACAAGCAAGTAGTAAACTGAGGATCTCTAGTCTCAACCCACGGGTAAGAGCAGTAAGAAGTGGGGATTACTTCCTCCAGATGAGCTCTGCAGTGACTCTGAACATTCTCTTACCAGGCAGAAAAAAATGAACTAACATTTCCCCTGCCATTCTGAACTTTCAGTCCACCCTTCCCCCCTAACCAGAAAAACCAGATCCCTAACCCCTGCAGGGACTGAGGGAAGAGGCTCAGGAGCAGCGCCCCTCCCCCAGCCTGCCTGACCAAGTGCTCCATCCTCCACCCAGTCTATCCCCCATTCCCTCCCTGTCTCCAAGCTGCGCTGTGACTCTGGTGCCCTCCCTGTCTCTGCACGGCGTTGCACCTGCCTGGAGACCACCAAGGCATCGCGCTGCACCCCGCCCACCAGGAGAGAGCCAAGGCCTTGCACCACACCCCACTTGCCCAGACACCACCAAGGCCATGTGCCATGCCTCGCCCATCTGGAGAATGCTGAAGCTACACGCCCCACCCTCCCTGCCTCCACGACAGACCCCCACCCAACCAGAATTGCCAGTGGAGTACTGTTTTCCTTGCTGAAGTCACCGGGCACTAGATACTGCCAGAATTGTGAGCTGCGTACCCTGTCCTGCTGCCAGATCCTTGTGCAGCATGCTCCTAGAGGTGCTTCTACGGCCAGAATTCTCTGGCATTGGCAGTGGCAGTAGAGCTGTACAGGGGCACTGACCACAAAGATCCAGTATCAATAGAGTGATCATGATGGGGTCTAATCTTGGAGAAAGACCCAACCAACTCTGTGCACTACCAGAGAAAACCATAAGTCACTCTACAGGAACACTGGTGCTGCATAGTAGCAGGGACAAAGGGGCAGTGGCTGAGGGAGATAAGAATTTGCAGGCCTGGTACCCCCAGGATTAGACTGAGCCCAAGTGGAACATGCACCAGTGGATATTAAACACCCTCAGACAGATGACTGGTAGCTGAGACCAGTGGCTGGGCGTTGAGGGCATTGACTTTCCTTTGACTTTGACAGGCACTAAGCCCTGGCACTTTGCATTATTGGAGGGAGCAGGACTGCAGCCCTGCAGGGTCACCAGTGATTGGGTGTGAAAAAGGAACAAAGTGGAGAAAGAGACTCAGCCCCCTAATCCTACTGTGCAACTGGGCGGGTATTTCTTACTCTGTAGAGCACTGGGCAGAGCCAAATCTGAACAGCCAGTAGACCTCTGCTATCTAGCTGCTGAAGACCTTTCAAACTCTCCCACCTGAAAGTTTGTACTGACAGGATTAATTGGTTCAGAACCACTAACTTTGGACAATCACCCAAGAACCCTCTAGGGTGATACCCTGGTTGTGTAGTAACAGGAAGGGGCAGTTTTCCCATTCCAGTTGTTGTCTGGGGAGGTGAGGTTTCTTAATTGCTTGTATTTCTTCACACCTAAGACTTCACCAGAGTCACTAATTCACCAGGATTGGACAAGAAACAGTTGAATACAAGAATGAGCCACCTAACCCCACCACACCAAGTGGGTTTCCTCAGCCTCAGACTGTAATACTGTACAGATCCTTTGCAAAGCTAAAGGGGAAAAAGCTGCAGTCATCAGTCCCAGATCCTTACAAAGGGCTGGTTAACCACAACTCCAGGAAACCCCAATCCAATCTCACCTTACCAGACCACCTAGTAAACAGTGAAAAACAATCATGAGGTGGAATCAGCAGAAAAACTCTGGCAACATGAACAATCAGAGTAGATCAACTTTCACAAGAAATGATAAGGCAGACACAGCACAAGATCCTATTCACAAATGGCTGATATGTCAGAAATCGAGTTCAGAATTTGGATAGCAAATAGGATCAACAAAATCGAGGAAATGATGAAATTAGAATTTAAAGCAGAAATTCAAAGATGTCTCAATAATTTAACGAATTTAAAGACAAAATGAACAAAGATTTTGACAGATTAAAACAAGAAATTGCAGCGCCCAAAGATCTAAAAAAAAAAAAAAAAATACAGTAGAATCCCTCAGTAACAGAATAGAGCAGACAGGAGAAAGGATCTCCAATATTGAAGACAAAGCTAGTAGCCATCTGCTATCTAGCTGCTGAAGACATTTCAAACTCTCCCACCTGAGAGCTTGTACTGATAGGGTCAATTGGTTCAGAATCCCTAACTTGGGACAATCATCTATGGACCCTCTAGGGTGATATCCTGGTTGTGCAGTAACAGGAAGGGTCAATTTTCTCATTCCAGTTGTTGTCTAGGGAGGTGGGGTTTCTTAATTGCTTGTATTTCTTCACAGCTAAGACATCACCAGAGTCACTGATCCACCAGGATCGTACAAGAACCAATTGAATACAAGACTGAGCCATCTAACCCTGCCAAACCAAGCGGGTTTCCCCAGCCTCAGAGTTTAATACTGCACAGGTCCTTTACAAACCTAAAGGGGAAAAAGTTGTAGTCATCAGACCCAGATTCTTAACAAAGTGCTGGTTAACCCCAACCCCAAGAACTCCAATCCAATCTCACCTTCCCAGACCACCTAAGCCAACAGTGAAAAACAATCATGAGGAAGAATCAGTGGAAAAACTCTGGCAACATGAACAATCAGAGTAGATCAATTTCCACAAGAAATGATAAAGCAGACACAGCAGAAGATCCTACTCACAAACAAATGGCTGAAATGTCAGAAATCGAGTTCAGAATTTGGACAGCAAATAGGATCAACAAAATGGAGGAAATAATGAAATTAGAATTTAAAGCAGATATTCAAAAGATGTCTCAAGAATTTAACAAATTTAAACACAAAATGATGAAAGATTTTGACATATTAAAACAAGAAATTGCAGCACCCAAATATCTAAAAAATACAGTAGAATCCCCCAGTAACAGAATACAGCAGACAGGAGAAAGGATCTCCAATATTGAAGACAAAGCTTTTGAACATTCCAAAACACTCAAAGAGAAAAAAAAAGTGGAGAACAAAAACGTATTCTTCTCTCAGAGAGCTCTCGGATAACTCAAAGAGGTTTAATATTTGCCTTATAGGAATACCTGAAAATGACGAGGTTGCTGTAAAGAATACAAATGCTTGTACTTCATGAAATAATTAAAGAAAATTTTCCAGACATTCCCAGAAATTCTGAAATTCAGAGAGCAGACAGTTTCAGAACACCAGGACAACTCAATTCAAATAAAAATTCTCATAGACACATTATAATTAATTTTGCTAAAGTTAATATGAAGGAGAAAATTCTTAAAGCTTTAAGATGTAAGAGAACCATTACATACAAGGGGAATAACATTAGAATGACTGCAGATCTCTCCAATGAAAACTATCAAACTACAAAAGGGTGGTCATTGACCTTTTTTCTCCTTAAACAAAATAACTTTCAACCCAGGATCCTGCATCCAGCTAAACTGAGTTTCACCTATGATGGAGAAATTAAATACTTTAATGACATTCACATGTTGAAGAAATTTGCCATAACTAAACTAGCTTTTCAGGAAATTCCCAGACCTATCCTCCATAATGAACACAATCCTCCACCACCAAAGTAAAATCACTCAAAAACTTTAGATCAAATTCTAGCTTCCATGGTGGCAAAATGATTCAAAATGTCCACTGGACTTTCAAAAAACTTGATACCAAAAACTCTGTCGGGTTTATCATTACTCTCAATAAATGTGAATGGCTTAAATTGTCCTGTAAAGAAACACAGGGTAGCTGACTGGATACAAAAACTCAGGCCAGACATCTGCTGGATGCAAGAATCTCACCTTACCTTAAAAGATAAATATAGACTCAGGGTGAAAAGGTGGCCATCTATAATTCAGGAAAATGGAAGTCAGAAAAAAACAGGTGTTGCAATTTTATTCACAGATACAATAGGCTTTAAACCAATCAAAGTAAGAAAAGACAATGATGGTCACTTATTTGTTAAGGGCAACACTCAACATAATGAGATTTCAGTTATCAACACCTATGCATCCAACCAGAATGAGCCTCAATATATAAGAGAAACTGTAACTGACATGAGCAATTTGATTTCCCCCAGCACCCAGGAGTGTTAAAGTCTCAATAAAGATCTCTATAAAGATCTACATCTGGCAGTGTAGCATAGATCCTCAAAAAAGAAACTAAGCAAAGAAATTTTTGAATTAAACTTAATCATTCAACATTTGCATCTAATACATCTCCATAAACATTTCATTCTAAGAAAATGGAATACACATTCTTCTTATCAGCCCATGGATCATCATCCAAAATTGAGTAGAACTTTGGTCACAAGTCTAACCTCAGAAGATTTAAAAGAATAGAAATAATTCCTTGTATTTTCTCAGACCACCACAGAATAAAAGTTGAACTCAATAACAACAGGAATTTCCACATGCATACATAAACCTGGAAACTAAATAACCTCATGCTGAATGATAGGTGGGTCATAGATGAGATTAAGAAGGAAATTACCAAATTTTTGGAACAAAACAATAATGAAAAAAGAAACTATCAGAACCTCTGTGATACAGCAAAGGCAGTCTGAAGAAGAAAATTTATAATTTTGTCAGCCTTCCTCAAGAGAATGGAAAGAGAGGAAGTCAATAACTTAATGGGTCATCTCACACAACTAGAAAAGGAAGAATTTTCTAACCCTGAACCTAGCATAAGAGAAATAACTAAAATTAGAGCAGAACTAAATGAAACTGAAAACAAAAGAATCATACAACAGATCAACCGAAGAGTTCTTTTTTTGAAAAGGTCAATAAAATAGATAAACCATTGTCTAAACTAACCAGAAATAGAAGAGTAAAATCTCTAATTTCATGAATCAGAAATGAGAATGTCCAAATCACAACAGCCTCCTCAGAAATTCATTAAATCCTTAATGAATACTACATAAAACTCTACTCTCAGAAGTCTGAACATCTGACGGATATAGATCAATACTTGAAAATATATCACCCTCCCAAACATAGCCAGAAAGAAGAGGAAATGTTGAACAAGCCGATAAAAAGCTCTGAAATAGCATCACCTCTAAGAAATCTCTCAAAAAGGAAAGCCTGGGACCAGAAGGCTTCACATCAGAATTCTACCAAACCTTTAAAGAGGAACTAACACCTATATCAATCTTTTCCAAAACATAGAAAAAGAAGGAATACTTCCCAACACATTCTATGCAGCAAATAGCACCCTGATACCCAAACCAGCAAAAGACCCAACAAGAAAAATAAATTATAGACCAATATCTCTAATGAATATTGATGAAAAAATATTCAATAAGATCCTAGCAAACAGAATCCAACAACACATCAAACCAACTATACACCCTGACAAGGTGGGTTTCATCCCAGGGTTCCAAGGATGGTTCAATATATGTAAATGCATAAATATAATACATCACATAAACAAATTTTAAAAAAGACAATATGATTCTCTCAATTGATGCAGAAAAATATTTTGACAATATCCAGCATTCTTTCTTGATCAGAATGCTTAAGAAAATAGGTATAGAAGGTTCATTTCTTAAACTGATAGATGCCATCTATAGCAAACTCACAGCCAATATCATATTGAATGGAGTAAAATTAAAATCATTTCCACTCAGATGAGGATCCAGGCAAGGATGCCCTCTGCCTCCACTGCTTTTTAACATTGTAATGGAAGACTTAGCCACCACACTCAGGCAAGAGAAGGCAATCAAGGGGATCCAAATAGGACCAGAGAAGATCAAACTATCGCTCTTAACAGACAATATAATTATATATCTGGAAAAACTCAGGGAATCAATTACAAAACTCCTAGAAGTGATCAAAGAATATAATGTATCAGGATTCAAAATTAAGACTCATAAATCTAAATCCTTTATATACGCCAACAATAGTCAAGGGGAAAAAAAATCAAAGATTCTATTCCCTTTACAATAGTGCCAAAGAAGATGAAGTATCTGAGAGTCTATCTAACTAAGAATGTGAAAGATCTCTATAAAGAGAACTATGAAACTCTGAGAAAAGAAATAGCTGGAAATGTTAACAAACGGAAAAATATACCATATTCATGGCTGGGAAGAATCAACATTGTTAAAATGTCTATACTACCTAAAGCAATTTACAGATTTAACACGATCTCTATTAAAGCACCTCTTTCATATTCTAAAGACCTAGAAAAGTAGTACTTCATTTTATATCGAAACAGAAAAAAACACGAATATCCAAGACATTACTTAGAAATAAAAACAACATTGGCGGAATCACACTTCCATACCTCAAACTATATTATAAGTTGATAGTGATCAAAACAGCATGGTGAGGGGTGGAGCCAAGATGGTTGACTAAAGCCAGCTTTTCTCAGAGGCTCCTGTCCAGAAGGAGAATTAAAGGACAAAAATTTAGCAAGTAACTTGGTGGATTTCAGCTGCACCAAAAAAGAAGTTTGAAGAACACACATCAATCCTGCTGAGGTGAGCTGCAACCACAAGGATACAAACAAAAGGTACAAAAGCCATCACCAAGCAGACAGAGTCCCCTCCCCCAAAAGAATGGCTTGGAGTGCCCCACAAACAAACGGGAAGAGTTCAAAGGTCCTCCCACTACACTCCACGGGAGAGACCCTCTAAAAACTGGACATACCTCCCCTACTAGGGTGCATTGGCATTCTCCTGCCAGGCATAAAACTGTATAAAACTGTATATATTCTCTACCTGAAACTCTGAGCTCCCAGAACGCCCCTCCACTCTCAATCTGATGTCTGGAGGCCTGTCCCACAGTAGTTCAGATTCTTGAGTGATTTCTCGAGGTGTGTGGACAGTGCCTAAACTTCAGCTTTTCAGTGCTAACTCTGGGGCACGGGAGCGAGGAGAGGATGGTCGGCTGAGAGGGAACCATAACACAGCAGCAGTTCCCTGAGGCATGGAACAACAGCCGTCTTTTAGCAGCAATACGGCCAGGCATAAAACTGTAAAACTGTATAAATTCTCTACCTGCAACTCGGAGCTCCCAGAACTCCCCTCCACTCTCACTCTGAGGTCTGGAAGCCTGTCCCCCAGAAGTCCAGATTCTTGGGTGATTTCTTGAGGGTTGTGGACAGTGCTGAAACTCTAGCTGGTCAGTGCTGACTCTGGGGTGCTGGAGCGAGGAGAGGACGATCAGCTGATAGGGAACCACACCAGAGCAGCAGTTCCCTGAGGCTCAGAGCAGCAGCCGTATTTTGGCAGCAATACGGCTCACTACCAGATATTCTGAAGCCACACCCACTGTGTCCCTGGGCTACCAGAGGAGGCCGGCAACAACCCATGGGTGAACAATTTGCCTGAGGTGGTACTGACTCACAAACCTGGGAACTTACAAGGGTGGGGCTGACACAGAGGACCACTTAACTGAGCCTAAGATGCACCTGGCCCTCAGGGGGATCATCAGCCTATAGACAAAGAAAGGCAGCAGGATAGAACTCACAGGTACAGAATACAAACATGCAGGAGCAAAGACAGGGCTTTGGAACTCAAAACAGCTTGGGGAACTTAGAAAGAACAGAAACAAAATCCCACAAAGTTGTTCTGTTTTGTTAGTAACATCAGTCAGGGGTGGGGCTGCAACCGAGTGAACACTCTCCAATCTTCATCAAGCACCTGAGGCTGTCAGGCCTCACCTTCTCCTGCTAGACAGATGCAGAGTGTAGAGGCCTGGCAGATTTCCTTGTAATTCAGGCAGGTACAAAACCCTAGAGTATCTGTTCACTACAGGCAACTGGGTCAGCCAACTGCAGGGCTATCAGTGATTGGGTGGGACAGAGGTGCAAGGTGGAGAAAGAGGCATCAACCTTCCCAGACTGAACTATTTGCTGGGTGGCTCCTCCTGACTATATGCAGCACTGGAGCAAGCCATATCAGAGTAGTCAAAAGATCCCTGTGATCCAGTTCCCACAGACCTCTTAAACTCTCCATCCCAAGACAGGTGCTGAATGAGAAAATTGATTTGGACCTTTTGAACTGAGACAATTGCCTGAGGAATATTCAGGTGGTGCCCTGGGTGTGTGGTTGTAGGAAGGTTTGATTTTCCTTTTCCAATTGTTCCCTGTGGTGGGCGGGGTGACTTAATTGCTGATATTTCTACACAGCTGAGACTTCAACCCAGAGCAACTTTTTCACTAGGGTGGAACAGAAACCAGCTAAAATCAAGACAGAACCACTTAGGCCCACCACACCAAACAGGGCCCAAGTTTCTCAGGCCACAGCACTGTACGGGTCCTCGACAAAATTTCAGGGAAAAAATCAAAGGGAGTAAAATAATCATGGAGGAGAATTAGTGGAAAAACTCTGTTAACAAGTATAACCAGAATAGATCAACCCCCCCTCCCCAAGGAAAGATATGGCAGATGTAATTGAAGAGTCCATTCATAAAGAACTAGCTGAGATGTCAGAAATCAAATTCAGAATTTGGATTGCAAACAAGATTAATAAAGTGGAGGAAAATTTGGAATTAGAACTTCAAGCAGAAATTCAAAAGTCAGAATTAGGAATTAGAGAAGAAATTCAAAAGTTATCTCAACAATTTAACAAATTTAGAGACAAAACCACCAAAAACTAGACCCACTGGAGCAAGAATTTGCAGCCCTCAAAGATATGAAAAATACAGTAGAATCCGTCAGTAACAGAGTGGAGCAAGGAGAAGAAAGGATCTCTGACATTGAAGACAAAGCCTTTGAACGCTCCCAAACTCTCAAAGTGGAAGAGAAATGCAGAACAATAATGAATCATTCTCTCAGAAAGCTCTGGGATAATTTGAAGAAGGCTGAAATTCACTGGAATCCCTGAAACCGATGAAATGGCCTCGCTAGGCACAGAGGCCCTTCTCCATAAAATTATGAAAGAGACTTTACCAGACATGCTTAGAGATTCTGAAATTCAGATAGCAGACAGCTTCAGAACCCCATCACGACTCAACCCGAATGAGACATCCCCCAGGCATATCATAATTAACGTCACTAAAGTTAATATGAAGAAGAAAATTCTCAAAGCAGCCACATGTAAGAAAGCCATTACCTACAAAGGGAAGAATATTAGAATGACTGCAGATCTCTCTGCTAAAACTTTTCAAGCCAGATAAGGGTGGTCATCGACTTTTAACCTCCTAAAGCAAAATAACTTTCAACCCCAGATCTGGTATGCAGCTAAACTGAGATTCATTTATGATGGAGAAATTAAATACTTTAATGACATTCGTATGTTGAAGAAATTTTCCGTAACCTAATCAGCTCTTCAGGATACTCTCAGACCTATCCTCCATAATGACCAATCCAATCCTCTACCACAAAAGTAAACTCACTCATAAACTTTTGATCAAACTCCAACTTCCACACTGGCGAAAGGATAAAAAATGTCCACTGGACTTTTGCAAAACTTGATACACAAAATTTAACCAGAATTATCAATATTCTCCATTAATGTGAATGACTTAAAACTGTCCTCTAAAAAGTCATAGGTTAGCTGACTATATACAAAAACTAAGGCCAGATATTTTGTGCATACAAGAGTCACACCTTACCTTAAAAGACAAATATGGACTCAGGGTGCAAGGATGGTCATCCATATTTCAGCAAATGGTAATGAGAAAAAAGCAGGTGTTGCAATATTATATGCAGATACAATACGCTTTTGACAGACAAAAGTAACAAAAAATAAGAATGGTCATTTCATATTTGTTTGGGGGTAATACTCTGTATCATGATATTTCAATTATTAATATCTATACAACCAACCAGAATGCACCTCAATTTATAAGAGCAACTAACAAACACCAGCAACTTGATTTCCTCCAGATCCATAATAGTCTGACATTTCAACATTCCTTTGGCAGTGTTGGATCGATCCTCCAATAAAAAGCAGAGCAAAGAAGTTTTAGATTTAAACCTAACCATCCATCATTTGAATTTAGCAGACATCCACAGAACATTTTATTTCAACAAAACTGAATACACATACTTCTCATCAGCCCACAGAACTTACTACAAAATCGATCACATTTTAGGTCACAAGTCTAAACTCAGTAAATTTAAAAGAATACAAATTATTCCCTGATTCTTCTAAAAGCCCTATGGAATAAAATTTGACCTGAGTAACAACAAAAATCTGCCTACTCATACAAAAACATGGAAGTTAAATAACCTTATGCTGAATGATAACTGGGTCAGCTATGAGATTAAGAAGGAAATTGCCAAATTTTTGGAAGAAAAAGGCAATGAACACACAAATTATCAGAACTCCTGGGATACCGCAAAGGCAGTCCTAAGAGGGAAATTTATAGCACTAGAAGCCTTCCAGCAGAGAAAGGAAAGAGAGGAACTTAACAACTGAATGGGAAATGTCAAGACATTGGAAAAGGAAGAACATTCCAACCCTAAACCAGTAGAAGAAAAGAAATAACCAAAATTAGAGGAGAATTAAGTGAAATTGAAAACAAAAGAATTTTACAACAGATCAATAAATCACAAAGATGGGTTTTTTAAAAGGTAAATTAAATAGATAAACCTTCAGACACCCTAATCAGGGAAAAAAGAGTAAAATTACTAATCTCATCAATCAGAAATGATAAAGACGAAATAACAGACTCCTCAGAAATTCAAAAAATTTCTAATGAATATTACAAGAAACTTTATTCTGAGAAATATGAAAAGCTGAAGGAAATTGACCAACCCTTGGAAGCACGTCACCTTCCAAAACATAGCCAGAATCAAGTGGAAATGTTCAACAGATCCACAAAAACTTCTGAAATAGCATCAAACATACAAAACCTCTCTAAGAAGAAAAGCCAGGGACCAGATTGTTTCACATCAGAATTCTACTGAACCTTTGAAGTAAAATTTGTACCTATACTACTTAACCTATTCCAAAAGGTAGAAAAGGAAGGAAGACTACCCAACACATTCTATGAAGCAAACATCACCCTGATTCCCAAACCAGGAAAAAACCCAACAAGAAAAGAAAATTATAGACCAATATCCCTAATGAATATAGATGCAAAAATATTCAACAAGATTTTAACAAACAGAATCCAGCAACACACCAAACAAATTATACATCATGACCAAGTCATTTTTATCCAAGGGTCTCAAGGTTGATTCAATATACGTAAATCTATGAGCATAATTCAGCACATAAACAAATTAAAAAACAAAGACCATATGATTCTCTCAATCAATGCACAAAATGCTTTTGATAATATGCAACATTCCTCCATGATACGAACACTTAAAAAAATTCATATAAAAGGGACATTTCTTAAACTGGTAGAGGCCATCTACAGCAAACCCATAGCCAATATCGTATTGAATGGAGTTAAATTGGAATCATTTCTACTCAGATCAGGAACCAGACAAGGCTGCCCATTGTCTCTCTTGTTCTTTAACATTGTAATGGTAGTTTTAGCCACCACAATTAGGGAAGAAAGGGTAATCAAGGGTATCCATATAGGGTCAGAAAAGATAAAACTGTCACTCTTCACAGATGATATGATTGTATATCTGGAAAACACTAGGGATTCTACTCAAAAACTCTTAGAAGTGATCGAGGAATAGAGCAGCATCTCAGGTTACAAAATCAACATTCATAAATTGGTAGCCTTTACATATAACAACAATTGTCAAGTTTAAAAAACAGTTAAGGGCTTTGTCCCATTCACAGTAGTGCCAAAGAAGATGAAATATTTGGGAGTTTATCTGACAAAGGATGTGAAAGATCTCTATAAAGAGAACTATGAAACTCTAAGAAAAGAAATAGCTGAAAATGTTAATGAATGGAAAAACATACCATGCTCATGGCTGGGAAGAATCAACATTGTTAAAATGTCCATACTACCCGAAGCAATATACAATTTTAACATAATCCCTATTAAAGCTCTACTGTCATACTTTAGAGATCTTGAAAAAACAATAGTTCATTTATATGGAATCAGAAAAAAACTCGAATAGCCAAGATATTACTGAAAAATAAAAAACAAAGCAGGAGAAATCATGCTACCAGACTTCAGACTATACTACAAATCGATAGTGATCAAAACAGCATGGTACTGGCACAAAAACAGAGAAGTAGATGTCTGGAACAGAATAGAGAATCAAGAGATGAATCCAGCTATTTACTGTTAGTTAAACTTTGACAAACAAATTTAAAACGTTCAGTAGGAAAATGATTCCCTATTTAACAAATTGTGCTGTGTGAACTGGCTGTCAACCTGTAGAAGACTGAAACTGGTCCCA